>JAKUCM010005209.1:0-50081 GCA_023374145.1 Lepidium sativum | reverse complement strand
ACTCCATTGGATTTATCACATTTACCTTTCAATGAGCTTGTGAACTTAGACGGGAAAAAGAAATCTGAGATGGTCAAGAAGCTTCATGAAAAAACGAGGCTTAACATTGAGCAAAAGACTAAGCAATATCAAAAGCAAGCCAATAAAGGAAGGCGTGAGAAGAGCTTTACACCCGGAGACTTAGTTTGGGTTCACATGAGGAAGGAACGATTTCCAGCTCAAAGGAAGTCTAAGCTAATGCCAAGGGCCATTGGGCCATTTCAAGTCTTAGAAAAGATCAATGAAAACGCCTACAAGATAGACTTGCCAAATGAACCTGATTTGAGGTTAAATCCTTTTCAAGAGGAAGGGGATGATATAACCATGTAAAACAGAAAGGAAGTTAAGGAGAACTTGGAGCTAAGCAATGAAGATCACGAGAAAGCTTTGGAGATTCCAGTCGGTCCAATTACAAGATCACGGGCCAAACAAATCAAGGAGAGCATTTGTGAATTTATTCAAGGCCTTATGGACAAAGAACAACATAAGGAATCCATTGGACTTTATACTTGCCAAGTCCAAACCACTTTGAGCCTTCTACAAGTCTAAGACAAGTCCTAAATCAAGTCTTAAAGTTCAGCCCATGAATAGTGACGAATTTGGAAGACTAAAAGATATTTTGGAGGCCAAAAGTTCAAGAGTCCTTCTCATTCAAGTCATAGTAAATTGTGACATTTACTTGTCATTTACTTAGTAGTCTTTACTCTTTATATTTAAGACATTCAATAAGTTTAGAGGAATCTAAAGAGTCCTTTCTCTTCTTTATAAACTCATGTAATTCTCATTTGTGGGGATCCAACTTTTTATCAATAAATTTACGAGTGATTCTCTTTTTGTTCTTTGTGAACTTTTCGATCTTTCTTGGTGTGTCATATCCAAGGGATCAAACTGGTTTATCAAGTGATTTCCATCACACTTGTGTGGCCATTCCTAGCCATTGGCGTGAAGGGGCGAGTCGAAACAGCAACAATCTTTGGTTTAATATACTAAAGGTGGGGGATACTCGAGTCAACATTCCGTGGTTCCACCACCTTGCTTAATTGAAGGCGAGTTGAAACAACAACAATCTTAGGTTTGATATACCTAAGGTGGGGGTTACTCAAATTCTTTGAAGACCAAGGACTATCCTTTACAACTTGGAGTGACGATTCCTTCGAGATTCCGCGTCACCTTGTGAATCTTGCAATTCTCTGGCGGCTATTCCTTCTTGTACATCTCGTGCAGGAATCTGATGCAAACTCTCGCTGATGAATTCCAGTCAAATCTTGAACCTGCACTGTAGATTACCCAACAGTCACCAAGAAGACTCCAACTTATCTCTTACACTCATCAAATTCAGAACACACAATCTGCTGAAACTATCTTAACCCATTATGGTAGACCGAATGTATATTTAGACTCCGGGTGACTCTCCCTTCGGTTCTATGGAATTTTGAAACCATAAGACACCTAAGAATAATCTCAAAGTGGTTGATACAAATAATCCCTCAGTTGAGCTGTGCGAATCAGTCTCTAGCCGTGATGCGGAGTCTGATTTACTGCAGATAAGCCGACTTGTAAAATCCATCACTTTCAGATCCCGTGGTATTTTCACCCGTTCTATGGCTCATTGGCACCACATAAGACTCAAGAAAAGCATCCAAGTGGTCGGATGTATATTCTTTCTTTCACTCGAGCTGGGTGAGGCATTTTCTGGCCGTGACGCGCAGTCGTAATCACTGCAGATTGACCATATTGTAACACTCATAACTCTAAATCCGAATTGTGTGTGGTCTAACTGAAATTCTAGGATATAGAAAATTGAGTCATGTATCTACCGAATCCAAAATCGTTGCCAAATTTCTTCTGGTCTGCCTTCAATGTGTTAAAGAGTACATGCATATCTGCTATGTATGCGATTGAACGTATTTGACGAGCATCTTTTGAGTCTGAACCCTTAATGATAGGATCCTCGATGGTAGGATTGTAGTCAATAGACCATCGACTGAAGTACAAGGCTTAGATTCGGTTGTTGAGTTTCGGGCTAAATACACCAAGGATAAAGGGGAGACGACTTTCCTTGGGAAACATGTCAAAGACAAAGGGGAGACAAACTTAATAGACATGCTTCAACTGTCTAAAATCAATGACTCACCCAGCACTCAAGAACCGGAGCAGCAAGGAAGGAGTTCACATCAACAACCTTCCCTAGAGTATTAGGAAGACATATGCTCACTTATCAAAGCGCTCCAGACACTACCAAGAGAATTATGACATGACGTTTATTTCTATGGATTCTTGACTTAATCAGCTAACTACTCGAGATACCCGCCTTACAATAAGAAGGTTCGATCTGACTCTGTTTAAGAAAAGTACGGGATCCACTTCCCTTAAGAGCTTGCAGACTTATGTGTGGTGACCATCAGACACTCTAAGACAATCATAAGCATCCAGAAGAGTCTTCCCATGCTCCAAAACGCACATGATTAGGTGAATCCTTCCCATTAAAGACTTTCCATATCCGACCGATCACCAAATCTTCTCCAACAGCTCTAAGATCGACGGCCCTCATCACTTGTCTATTGGACAATTATTTCTGTGATATTTACTTCCTATTTAAAGCATATTACCATTGTATTATTGAGCCTATATAAGCTCAAACCTTTCTTTGTATTTGTCAGACTTGAAACACTTGAATAATGAACTTCTCCTTGTTAGAATACTTAGCCGCTTTCTCTTTCTTTTGAGGATTCAAGAACGAGAGATGAGTCAAGCTTGTGAGGATTCCAACTTGACGGATCCGAGTTTTTCAAAGGAATAATCACCTTTTTTTGTGGTTCTCATTCACCCAATTCCGCCAAAACTAGTATTCATTGGTTTGAACTCACCAAGGTCGAGTCATTGAATTCATACTCGAGACCTCACCACCGAGGCTCTCATCATCTGGTATCAGAGTCAAAAGCTCCTACCCCAGGTTGTATTCATCCAAACTTTATCATTTACATTTCTATTTTGTTTTGTCTTTGCTTTCTTATAAACCGAAAAAATCCATAAAACGTTATTTTCATCTGTTTTGCTTCAGTTTTATAAAATCCATAAAAACTCATAAAAATATAATTCATTTTGTTTTTGTTAGTTTAAAAGCCATAAAACCCATAGAAATTGTTGTGTTTATTTTTAGAAGATGTTTGCTATTTTATTTGTTAAAAAGAAAACCAAAAACGAATTATGTTTCTGTTTTGTTCTTTTCATTATTTCATTGTTTTGAAAAAAAAGGAAAATAAAAATCAGTGTTCTTGCTTGTCATTTTTGTGTTTAATTGTCAAGACTTAAATCCTTTAATTGTTTTGTGTTTTATTTATTTGTTCAAGTACTCTCAATGACATACTATAAAAAAAAGAGGAGAACTACTCCTATGAATCCGATTGGAGTCTCAGAAAAGATCAATCTTCATCCAGCAACAATGAGGATTGTGAAGACATATGGCCTGATGACAACTATGATTCAGAATATGAAGAGGATCCATATGGTGTCACACTTGAGCCTGAGCCACCATACCATCACCAAGACTACACCAACGACACACACCAAATCAAATCATGGAGTAATGAAACTGAAACTGAATTCAGTTATGAGGATGAACCTGAATGTGGTGTGAAAGTTTGTCACTACAATAATCTTTTTATTCATGATATGAAGCCCTACAATCATGAAATTTTAGCACCTAGAGGGCAAAACTATACCAACCACACAAGACGTCCTAAACAACATATCGGTGTAAGTAATAGTTTTAATACTTGTGGTCCTAATCTTCTATCCTTTTCAGGAAAAGAAGATTATCTACAGTGGGAAGACATTATGGAGGATTACTTTTGGAGACATAAGATCCTTGAGAAGGAAAATATGTCTTTAGCTATAAGCGCCTTACGGGGAAAAACACAATCATTGTGGAAACATGAAGAAAATTGGAGTGCATATTATAGAGAACCAATGTACACTTAGGGCAATCTCAAAGGATTTCTTAATGAGCAATATGTCACATGCCAATTGCCTCTAAGAAGTTACTCAAAGAAGACTTTACAACTCGTCGTGAAGCACCCACCAATTTCAACATCCATGAGTAAAAAAAAGCATATTATCCAAGGTTCTATGGTGACACCAAAAGTAGTAGCCAATGTCACGGGAATGTTCATACACATTCAAACCCAACTGGCCAAGCTGGATAGGCGACTAGACCACATCGAACGTGGAACGCCGGACGTATGTACCAATGTACATGTAGCCCGACAACATCAACCATACAACCGTACAGAAAGAGACCCGGGCAAGCATACTTTCCACATACCCAATCCAGACAAGCCACCAGTATGTGAGCTTAGACAACAACCAAGCCGACCATATCACATCCGAGCAAGCGCTAGAGACCATCCGGAAGAACATTTCATGATCGGACAACCTAATATGTACCCACCCAATTGTTGTCATCATAGTGGAGATGCCACCCACATTGATCAAGGCCAAAACCATGAGGTCTCAACCCGAGATACCGAGTAGCACATCCGGAAGAAGTCAACCTGCCCGTCCCAGCCTACAATGACAACGACCAACACATTGGAAACACTTGAGGTACCTACTAGTTTTGATATGTCTTGCCCCACTAGTCTATCTTGTTTTAGGTACCAAGAACATGGAGGCATGTACCGAGGATATTCGAACAACCAGACATAGACTTTTATAGCTGAGAGCAGGCTTGAGTCTCACGGTAACCTGAATGGCGAACTAGGAAAACCACAAGAAGAAGTGGACGTCCCAGATCATGAGAGCTTCCTAGTTATCTCCGAATAAAATCTACTAGAAAGCAATATGTGGCCCACACCAGCCAAAGAATTAGAGCTATCCACAAATTTCTAAATCAAACCTCAAGAAGAGCAGCAATGGAATCATGAAGAAGCGCCCCAGGCTATCACTAGAATTCCTATAAAAGATACACCATCACACAAACTGCAAGTTATACTAGAGAAAGGTAAGTCCTCCAAACCTTCAAATTTGAAAGATGTGGTTTGTTATTGGTGTCATAAGAAAGGTCACTTGGCCGTGAAATGTCTAGTAAGGAAAGAGACTAACATCCTAACACTAGAGCTGAAAACGGATTCGCATCAGCCAACTAATAATCTTGACCATTCGGATTTTATGCCTTCCAATTCTAGTATAATGCATTTGCCTTTGTCGAAGGATGTTGAGACACGTATATGATCCACGAAGGAGTCAAAGAGCATCATACCAACTTTAATAATCAAAGAGGAACCCCCAGATAGCCACCAACAAGTGATTACTAAAGAAGAATACATACGCACCAATGATGCAAAACCAGAAGGAATTGATTGTTAGAGTGTTTATTGGCTGTATCTAGGTTTTTTCTTAATGTCAACCCAAGTGTTAGTCGACAATGAGAATTACATCTGATTGCACTTTGGGTTGATTTCTTTGTTCATGAGAATGAAATTGATTGCTTGTGTCTATTGCCTAGAGATCATATTATTAGGTTGTTAAGCAAGTGTAGACCTTGGTAAAATTTTAAACAAAATATTGTACTTATTTTTATAAAATCACAAACTAAAGAAACATTGATCTGCCAAGACACATGTGGTTCAATTGGCTTGTTTCTGGTTTAGCTAGATATGAGGTGGTGGGTTCAAATCTTATCCTGCTCCAATTTGGAAAATTTAGGCTATGTATCAGATCTTGTTGTCGATCCATTGGTTACTTGTTGACAAAAAACATTGTTTTAAAATATTTTTGTTGACGAGGGAAGGTAGGTTATCTTTACAAATCCTCATGGACAAAGGTACAGTTGACCACACAGGTACAAACCCTAATGTCCAAACTCTCTCTGGTACATATGATATATTAAAAAGAAGGTTTAAGTAGTAGTTGTGGGCTATGTATCGATCTTGTCAATCTAATTGTTGAACAATATACTTTTTGATTTTCTAAAAAATATTCTTGATAAAACCAAAAAAACTGAGACATATAAAGCTAGAGTCGAGATATTGGGTAGTAACTTCGGCCAAGTGTAGGTTAATGTCCATCTATGCATCAATTCATACTCGAGGTCTAGTCCAAGTAGTTGTGTAATCCTGAATGTTAGAGTTTAAAGTTTGTGTTAAGAATTAGATCTTGTCGATTTTATCGTTGACAAAAAAATAGAGTTAGATAATTTCTATTAAAAATAAATATAAATATAAAATAAATACATAAACATCCTGTATTTATATATTTTTGAAGAAATATGTTGAATTCATAGAATATCAATAGAACAAAAATATGTTGAATTCTTCGAATATCAATAGAACAAAATGCTTTTCCAGATAATAAGCAAATATTATATATATATAAATTTTGCAAACCACTCAATTAATATAAAATACGAACCAATCGATCTCTAGTCGATAAAATCATAAAGTTTTCATTCATTTATTCCATAAAACAAAAAGATAGCAGCTTTTTCATAAATGGTTTGACATCTTCATCTTCATCACCAACTCTTTGTCATCACTTCTTCTTACGTGAAACAACTTTTCTATACGCAAAAAGCTGTTACAAAAATAACATATCATAGTGAATGATACTAAAACATGTAAAATCTTCTAAAGAAGATGCAAGACTGACCACATAGCGATCATCGAATTTATATGAACTGAGTTCACCAACGTTTCCTTCCTCCTCTTCGGGACTACTTGGATCAGTCACATCCACATTTTTCACCAACTCTTTGACAAAATATAACTCAATTTCCTCCACTTTGGCATCGACATAAGGAGCAATGTATTGCTAACCATTGTTTAAACAATATGAGAAAATTTAGTTAGACTGGTTAAGTTTTTGTAAGAAATTTTTTTATTAGGAACCATATATACCTGGAACAATGACGTCATTGTCAAATTAGGCTTCCAGCTAAGTTGAGGTTTCTTGAAGTTTGTAATCTTTTTCTCATTCAATGATATAAGGAAGAATCGAACATCAACCTGTATTTTGGAAAAAAAAACAACATCAACAATTCATGAGATATAAATGTTATATATATAGGTGAGTTATTCTAATACTGGTGCTAGATGATCCGGCTAATAACTCACATTAAGGGTTTGATCTCTTTCCACTACATATGGTAAATTAATGAGGAATTTTAGGATGATGACTTTGGTTATATATGGATGAGGTATTGTCGGTCCAGTTGCTAACAAAAATACACATATATATATATAGGAATATACATGAATTTTTATTACCTTTTCTTGGGTCTTTTTTATGAGATAATCATGATAATCGACCAACTTTATAACGCGGTTGCTCTGCAAATGCCTTCTACTACGCCTTCCGATCTTTCCCCATTTCAGGCTATCAAGGTGTTTTGAAAGCTCTAACCTGGTTTCCATGGAATCTACTTGATAGCTATTATTATCACTATCCTCATGAGTGCTTATAGATCCAAAAATTTGGTATAGCACAGATGCAACCTCTTTCAAATAGTTATCATGAGGATTTGAGCAATGATCATTTCCATTTTCTTCGATGGTAGTCTGAATTTGAAATGATTGAGATGAATTATCTCCTGCGACTGTCATGTTTCTTCTTTGCACAACTGATGAAGAACTAAGCCTTCTGAACTTTGTAGTATTACAATTCGAAGAATCTTTATCGTCACTAGACTCATGTCTTCGAACTTTTTGCCTTCCTCTCATTAGAGGAATACGGAGAAACATGTTCAGATTATTGAGATCTAACTTCTACCACAACATTAGAACAACACAAAAATAGTAAGAAAATTGGCGTAAAATCACTTAAAAGTAATATATATTTACCTTATTTTGGTAGTGGATATTATTCGGATAAAGACATGATAAGATTGCATCTAAATGTTCATCATCTATGAGCGAACGACGACTGGGATAGTGAGCAAGACAAGAAGGACAACTTCGATTTCTTCAAAAAGTGAAGAAATAACCAAAAATGTGAGCACAAAATATTTTCAACTTATAAATGCAATTATATGAGTACAAGGTAGCAATAAGTTTGTTAAGAAATATACCTAGGTTTCATGGATTTTTCAGTGCACTCTTTGCAGAAATGGTGGATACATGTCACAGCAGTTTGAGTCTCGTGTAGAAGGCCTAAGGAAATCACAAAATGTAGCATAAACATGTCATTGTAGAGATTATATGCTGTAATAGAATAGAGTTTATTATCACAATTTCATCAAAAATCATTCGAGCATGTAATAAATACTATAGTCATATAATCATGCCCTCAAACAAGAACATAACATTAACAAAGTTTCATTATTATATGTATAAATGCTAACGAAAACTTTTTAAAGATACCTAAACAGATTGGACATTCTACATCTTTCCGAATTTTTGACATGTCCACCATAACAAATCTGCAAAGAGAAAACAATATATGTGAGTTTATAAAACGTTTCAGCATATAAAAATGTGTAATCTAACAATTCCATAAATGAAACCAAAAACATACATTTTTCTATCGAAACCAGCGAGTAGGCTTTAGAGTAAAGAGAATATGTTTTCCGAATTGGACAATCAACACAAAGAACTTTGATGCACATGCATCTTTTGACTATTTACATTTATGTTATGGAGACTAAAGAAATTACAATAAGTAAATAGAATCTATAAATTAGAGTGAATAACTTTTACTTAACTCATAGATTAAACATATAAGAAATTTATTAAAATAGTAAAGTTATCAAATTATAAACAAACATATAATTTGGAAAATCTTTTGTAAAATGTAATAGAAATCGGGACATAATCTAGCGATATTATGATGATATATAAGAAATATAGTCTAATTAAGGTCAATCATGAATATAATAAATAGATAAGAAAGTTAGCAAAAAATTAGAAAACAGTTGTGAACAACAACAGAAATATTTCAAGTCCCTAAAGAATAATTGGTGAATGGACTTTGAAACGTTTTTAAGAAATTGATTTTTATTTTATGGGTTTACATCAACTACACAAATTGTTTGAATTCTGTGATATAAAGCTAAACACAATTAATGTAGCTAGCAAGTAAGTATTTAGTCACATGAAATATGTAAATAATACTTTGGCAAATACCCATAAATATGTGTTGCACTATATTCTAGTACGTTACGAGCAATTGCCATGGACTAGGTGACCACATACTAAATTCAATATAGGCATAGTTTTAGGCATTGTTATTCCTCAAATTTGTGGTAGTTTAAGTAATTTCAATAATATTATAAACTAGACAAAACATGAAATATCTCATCATCACAACATACGAAAATTATATTTTCACTCGTATTACAAAGAAAACATGAAGAATCTATCACAAGATTTGAAAACATTATCCATATATATACTGGAAAAGTTCGAGAGATTGAACTTACAAAATAATAAATATTGAATGTGCAACACTTGCACGATTCATTATGCTTGTAAAATGATAAACAATAAGATAGACTGTAACTCTGTTAACTGTACATAGATCCGATATAAAAAAATAAATAAAAAACTGATATCAACAATGAACACGGATATAAAAACTACTAGAAAATCTTTGAAAACATAAACACGAAAGAAAATACGATTGACTTACTCTAAATCTTTGAAAGACGTGTTTCGATCCAATTCTGATTAATAAGAAAAAAAAATGCAAGTGAAACAATAAGAGTTAGCTAGGTAGCTCATTGAAAAAAGGATTTCGCTGATCAAAATATTCATTACCCTGAATGATGAAATAATTCTGAAATTGTTGCTTCTGATCTTTCAAAAGATTTTTCAGCTCACGGAGTGACATCGCTTCTATGGTGTTCTGTTGATTCAGATAAAAATATCGAAATAGCAAAAAAATATTGTGTTTAGATTGACCTTAAATTCTTTTCACACATTTTGTGATTTGTAAACCTCTGAATTGGAAGCTTGTGGTATGAAATTGACTTTTGAAGATAAGATATTAGTAAAAAGATAATTACAGGAATACTCTCAATCTTACAAGAAATTACTTAAATATATTTTCCTAGTTAGGGTTTTAAGGGTCAATTCAAAATACTTGTAAACCAATAAAGTTGATTTTATTTACGAGAATACCATTATACTTTTTTTCTCTCTATCTTATGACACTCTTTTTCTTACTCTCTCTAAAAGACTATTTTCCATCCAATTCCGACTATCAAAGATAAAAAAAAATACAAGTGTAAATAAGAATTAAGTAGTAAATTTAAAAATGATTTAGCTTATCAATATTGTTTACCTTGAGTGGTAAAACAATTTGTACATTGTTTCTTCTTATTTTTCAAAAAATTTACAACTAATGAAATTGCTTCTACATTGATTTGTTGAATTACATAAAGATATTGATATAGCAAAAATATTTTGTTTTTAGATTGACTTTCAATTCTTTCACAATCTTTTCCTTCTCTCTTTCTTTTTGTATCTCTTGATTCTTCTTTCTATTTGGATCACTCTCTTTCTTCGTGTCTCTCTGTCTCACCACACTCTTTCTTTTCTCTTTGAAAAATAAGTTTCCAAGCAAATATGACTAACAAGAACAAAAAAAGATGCAAGTATGAACAAGGATTAGGTAGTAACCTAAAAAAAGATTTTAGCTTATTAATATTCTTTACCTTGACTTAAAATAATTTTGACATTGCTCTTTCTGATAGTAAGTCTACCCTTAGACATCCAATAGTCTACCATTATGTCAAAATAACTTTATCATTGTATATTCAGTAAGTCTTATTTGGTGAAAAAATAAATTTATCGTCAAATAAAAACTAGTCTTTGATTTTATATAAGATAAGCAAAAACAAGCATATACAATTTTTCTTTTTCAACAAATTGTATCAAACATGCCAAATTGCCTATAGCAGTTGACTTTACACACAACGGCTCAACCATTCTCAAGATGGCTTCAGAGCCACTACAATTCATCAATTTCTTTGACATGGAAATGACAGCACGTACCTCAATATGTTTCATGAAAAATATCTATTCATGGAAGCAACAACCTGATGCTCGATTCATTCCATGTCAACAATATCTTCATCGAAAACACAACTCAAACCTCGATTCATTCCATGTCAGCGGTCTATTCATGGTAGCGCACGTAGCTCAATACATTCCATGACAATCTTTAAAAAAAATTTCTTTAAATATATTAAACTTTTCTAACTTCAATTACTCAATCAATATTCCATCTCTCACGAAATAGAACAACTACGATATATTTATATACTAAATCAAACAACTATCCTATATTCAAACAGTACACAAAAATCCCTAAATTATCTATATAATATAATATGTATTTATTTATATTTATACTAAAACAGATAAAGATGCTAAAATTAAATTAAAGTAAAGTGTCTCGTAAATCACGTCCTCACTTTAGCCTCAATACGAATGAGAATATTTCATTTGGACAAATATGTTGCTACGGCTTGACACCACGATTTCATATGATCAATTGATCCAAACCGGCTTTACTTCAAGTTAAGTCTAGATCTATGGGTCTAAAAAATCATTGCAAAGATTCAGGTCAAACGGACCACATTTTCCTAACCAAAACAGACATCTCAACAGACTAGTTTTCGATCTAAACTGCACAGACAAGCTTTGGAAATATGACTATAACTCTCTGATCATACCTCAGATCTGACTGAACTCAGTTTCTCTGTAAAGAAGGCTCTCAGGGCTTTCCAGAAATATCTTAATAGATCCGTGGATCCTCACGGTTCGCCTGAAATTCTCCTTACAAAAATCAAGGCCGACCGATGGTGTGAATCGGACGTCGTAGAGAACATCCTCGGAAAAACAATCATAAGTTTCAATTCACAGATCCAAACGAGAATCCGCTTGCGGCTGTAGATAGATAAATGAGTGTAGACTATATCTACCAAGTTTGAGATTCATCAGAGTAGATATTCTGATCCGATTCTCCATTCTCCCAGAATTGGTCGGATCTGCCTTCTATGCGGCTACGGTGGCTTCTCCCTCAAGGTGCCTGAGCGACGGCTGCTCTGGTAACAATCCAGCAGCACTTTCACTGCTTAATACCCTCTTCCAAAACACTACTACGAGCTCTCTCTACTTTAGGGAGTAGAAGGAGGCTTCTTAGGTTAACCTAGTGGGTTTTGGGCCAAAAACAGTTGACAAAATTCTTTCTATAACTTTTAGGTGTCACAACCAACTTGCTAGAATCCTGAAAATTGTGTCCTGAAAATTGTGTTATTTTAAAGTTTTTGTCATTAATAATAGAACAAAGGTATAAAACTGTTTAATTAAAAAAAGTGCATCGCGAAATTAGCAATCACTAAGTGGTGAGAAAATTTTCTCGAGATCACTCCAACAAAATTAAAAGATAAATAAACAAAAAAACTAAGTTTGACAACCATGAAGCCTTTTGTAGTCGCCTTGGACTTCTTTAAATAGTGCAGCGCCTTATGTGTTATTAACACGTTGTCAAGAATTGCCCTTCCAGCTATAAAAGCGGATTGATTCTCTACTATAAGTTCAGGGACCGCTGATATAAGTCTATTTGTTAGAATTTTTTAGATAATTTTGTTGTACAGGTTGCATAAGGCGGTTGGTCTGTACTCCACCACTTTCTTTGGATTACTTGTCCTAGGAATAAGCCTAATATTTGTGTCCATTGGCGTCGTCTATTACGGTAAAGTTATTGACTGCTTTTCCCCCTCTTGTTTGACCATGGAAATATCTTGTGTTTTTGTCCCCCGAACTTAGCCGAGTCTGTGGTTGTACCTGAAAATTCCTCTTTTCCTTTTTCTTGCATTGCTAAATATGTAATCAAAGGCCTGTGGTCTGAGCCAAAAAAGGCAAATAGCGGCACCTACCATCCGAATAGCGTTAGAATGATCTGGTTCTCCATAAATGAAGGTAGAGTAGAAGTTTTCTAATACTAATTTGATTCTTGTATATATGAATTTTGAGTTTGCTTCTATAATAGTTTGTTCCATCTTTCTAGAGAAGAACTAGGCCTCTGGACCCAGGGGAAAGAGGTGAGAGAAGGAATTTGTGTTCAAATTTAAATTGTCAGGTAACTCTCAAAACATGAATGTCTGAATTTTTAGTTTCTGCAAAGAACAAGATATTTGGCTTTACATGATGTTGCAAATCCTTTACACATTTGACTATCACGGGGTTCCTCTACCCTTGAAAGTTCCAACTTTTTATGGTTAAAGAATAGGACTCTACAGATCTTGAAAATCCGCATATTGGTAGTGATTATCCTCTCTTTGCTGATGAGTTTCAGTAAGAAGTGCCATCTCCTTTCTAGTCCCTGTTTCAGGTAAGGCCTTTTTGTTGGAATATGATCAAGTCTTCATCGTATATCATTAAGCAACTTTAGGGTTTTGTATAAACTATAAGATTTATGTATTAATCGAATATGTATGAATAGATACAATCGAATGGTTGTGTTGTTTGTAAGTTTGTGTCTTTAGGTTTAAGGATGTCTCTTAGAAGACATAACCTTTAGTGAATAGGTATGTTGTAAAATATATATACTCTTGTTAATAATTAATAAAGTAATCGATTTGATTAACTAAAACAAAACGTGAAACTTAAACAAAAACAGAGTATCGACATTGAAGAAGATACAAAGAGAGATTCGAACATTGAAGAAGAACCAAAGAGAGATTCGATTTTGTGAGAGAGAAACAATCTAACATTTGTTGTTGTCCGATCCTAAACAAAAGAGAGATCAAATTGCAATATAGTATCGGAGCACAAGGAGACAACGATGCATCAAATCATTCCAATCTTCAATGGAGATTCTTACAATTTCTGGAAAATCAAATTGACAACAATTCTGAAAACTAGAAAACTGTGGGATGTAATTGAGAATGGAATCACAGAGACTCCAACCACTGAAGCCACACCTCAAACAACTAGAGAAAGGGAAGATCAATTGTTGAAGGACATGATGGCGCTTCATATCATTCAGACTGCGGTCTCGGAATCCATATTTCCGAGAATCGCTTCTTCACCAACATCATGAGACGCATGGAACGCCTTAGAGATGGAGTTTCAAGGAAGTGCACAAGTTAAGATGATCAATCTTCAGACCTTGAGAAGAGAGTATGAAAATCTGAAGATGGAAGAAGATGAAACAATAAACAATTTCACAACAAAATTTATTAACCTGAGTAATCAATTAAGAGTCCATGGAGAAGAGAAGTCCGATTACCAAGTGGTTCAAAAGGTTCTCATCTCCATACCACAAAGGTTCGAAAGTATCGTTGGGGTACACGAAGAAACAAAAGATTTATCAATTCTCTCAGTCACATAATTGATAGGAAACCTAAAATCGCATGAGAGGCGTCTAAATCTTCGAGAAGATCGCATCAATGAGGGTGCCTTCTATGGAGAAAAGCTTAGCTCAAGAGGAGATAACAAACAAAGTAAAAAACTCCATGAGAAGACCAACAAGTGGTGTGGCAGGTGCAAGATGAACAATCACAATGAGGTCGATTGTTTCAGGAAAAAGAAAGAGAATAGTTTGCAGATAATTTTAACCAACGAACGGAAGTGCTATGCCTGCAACAAGCCAGGACACATAGCAAGAGATTGTCGACTTAGGAAGAGTGAAAGAGCACATCTAAGTTTAGAAGAATCCAATGGTGAAAGTGAAGATGAGTGTCACATGCTTTTTAGTGCCGTTGAAGATAAAAAGACTTCAACTTTAGGTGTTGAATCTTGGTTAGTGGACAGCGGCTGTACCAATCACATGTCAAGAGATTCAAGACATTTCATTAGTCTGGATCGAAGCAAGAAGATAACCATTCGCATTGGGAATGGTGGTAAAGTCATATATGAAGGAAAAGGAGACATAAAAGTGTCGACTAACAAAGGAGGAGATCATATCAACAAAACGTCCTCTATGTACCCGATTTGGCAAGGAATTTACTAAGTGTTTCTCAAATGATATCCAATGGATATCGACTGATTTTTGAGAATGAAAACTGCGTCATCCAAGACCCAAAAAGGAGAAGATCATGGACGTTAAGATGAAGGATAAAAGCTTTCCAATTAAGTGGAAAAGATCAAGCGAAGAAAGGTATGTAGCATACGAAGGAAAAGAAGAGAAAACCAGTTCATGGCACAAGCGATTAGGTCATGTAAACTATGACAAGATGGAGCAAATGCAAAAGATGAAGACAGTAGAAAATCTTCCAATATTTGTTGTAGCAAGAGAAGTATGCGAATCATGTGAGATGGGAAAGCAATCAAGAAAAAGCTTTCCAAATAAATCTCAAAGCAAAACAAGTCAATCATTAGAACTTGTTCATTCGGATGTGTGTGGTCCAATGCAAAGTGAATCACTGAATTCAAGTAAGTATTTTCTTACATTCATTGACGATTACACTAAGATGATGTGGGTCTACTTTTTGAGAAACAAAAGTGAAGTGCTGTCAAACTTCAAGCTGTTCAAACCATTTGTGGAGAATCAATCGGAGAAGAAGATCAAAAGACTAAGAACCGATGGAGGAGGAGAATTTCTCAAACGAATTTAAGAAACTATGTCAAGAGAGTCGCATACATTATGAGGTAACAACTCCTTATTCTCCACAACAAAATGGTATTGCTGAAAGGAAAAACATGATACTTGTAGAGATGGCAAGATCGATGCTCAAGGAGAAGAACTTACCAAATAAGTTTTGTGTTGAAGCAATAGCAACATCAACATACTTACAAAATCGATTGCCATCAAAATCATTGGAGAAAGGAGTCACACCATTGGAGATATGGAGTGGAAAGAAACCAAGTGTTGAACACTTGAAATTTTTTGGAGGTGTATGCTACATACACATACCGGATGAAATGAGGAAAAAGCTCGATACAAAGGCCAAACAAGGAATATTTGTAGGCTACAGCAACGATTCAAAAAGGCATCATGTGTACTTGGTGAATGAAGAGAAAGTAGAAGTTTCAAGAGATGTTACTTTCTGTGAGAAGAAGACATGGAGCAATGAGAGGAAAAACGAAGAAAAATCCAATCTATCACATGTCAAGATGAACACAGGAGAACAAGGATGCGTAGAAGATATAAATGATCAAATAGAACAAGTAAGTAATGCTTTCAACCAACTTCAAATCTCATATACGAATGAGGGTCAGAATCAAGGAGGAGAAGATTCGGTTGGTCCAAGAGGATTTCGATCTATAAATGAGTTGATGGGTCAAACAAATGAAGCTCAAGAAGAGGCGCTTATACATGAAATGTGTCTTATTATGGATGAATAACCACAAGCATTAAAAGAAGCATTGCAAGATGAAAAGTGGATAGAAGCCATGAAAGAAGAGTTGCGAATGATTTTAAAGAACAAAACATGGAGTATAGTTGAAAGACCGAGTGACAAAAACGTGATTAGTGTCAAATTGATTTTTTGGTTAAAGACTAATGCAAGTGGAGATTCCATTAAACACAAAGCAAGATTGGTAGCGAGAGGATTCACACAAGAATATGGTGTGGACTATCTTGAAACATTTGCAGCGGTTTCAAGGTATGATACGATTAGAACTATTATGGCTAATGCTGTTCAAAACAGATGGAAACTTTACAAAATAGATATGAAGTCCTCATTACTTAATGGCGAGTTAGAAGAGGAGGTCTACATAGAACAACCTCCAGGATTTATAGAAGAAAGAAGCAAAGGTAAAGTTCTCAAACTCCATAAAGCACTCTATGGTTTTAAACAGAAACCTAGAGCATGGTATGGTTGTATTGATGGATACTTCATCGAGAACGGATTCAAGAGAAGCATCAACGATGTATCACTCTATGTGGAGAACGGTACAAACGACATCTTGGTGGTCAGTTTGTATGTCGATGACATTATACTCACATGAAGCAACTTAGATGAAATCGAAGACTTCAAAGAAAAGATGAAGAATGAGTTTGAGATGACAGATTTAGGAGAACTAAGTTTCTTCCTTGGCATGGAAGTAATTCAAACCAAAAGTGGCTTATTCTTATTACAAGAAAATTATGCCAAGAAGCTTCTGAAGAAATTTGGAATGCAAGACTGCAAGATGTTATCAACACCTTTAACACCGAATGGCAAAAGAAAAGAAGTTTTAAAGGAGAAACTTGAAGATGTTGCAAATTATAGAAGCATGATCGGAGGTTTGCTATATCTTTGTGCTTCACGAGCAAATATTATGTATGTAACTTCATATTTGTCTCGTTACATGTCTGCTCCAATGATGCAACATTACCAAGAAGCGAAACGAGTGCTAAGGTCAATAAATGTACTTTTAACTATGGTATTCAATTCAAACACGTAGAAGAACCAGAATTGGTAGGGTCCTCCGATAGTGATTGGGGAGGTTCGGTTGAAGACAAGAAGAGCAAAAAAGGCTATGCTTTTACAATAGGATCAGGTTCTTGCTATTGGAATTCAAGTAAACAAAAGACGGTGGCTCAATCCACTGCTGAGGCCGAGTACATTGCGATTTGCTCTGCAACAAATCAAGCAATATAGCTGCAACGCTTAGTGAATGAACTCGGATTCAAGACTGAAAAAGGTACTCGTACTTTATGTGATAATCAATCTGTGATTGCTATAAAAAAGAATCCAGTTCAACATCGTTGAACAAAGCATGTCAACATCAAATATCACTTTGTAAGAGAAGCTGAGCAAGAAGGGAGAATCACACTTGAGTATTGTCTAGGAGAGTTACAAGTCAGTGATATTCTAACCAAATCTCTAAGCACATCACGGTTTGAAGCGTTAAGAGAAGAACTAGGAGTCACGATGAAGCCATAATCAAGGAAGAGTGTTGGAATATGATTAAGTCTTCTCATAGCAGTGGTTCCCCATCTTCTCATAGATTAACGTAGCTTCTACCTCTTCACCATTAGTGAATTCAACTATTGATTTTTTCTTAATCGGTTCCAAATCATTAATTGTAACCCTCATACAAGCTTGTGTGGATGCACTACAAGAAAACTGGGAGATTGCGATGGAGGATTGCCTTGCATGGGCGTCGCAAACAAAGAATTGAGACGGCCTTGCGTCGATACATTATGTTGCAATTTGCAAGTCGCAAGCACGGATTCCTCGCAGAGACGTCGCAAGCCTTGCAACTCTTTGTCGCAAGTCGCAAGCACGGATTTCAAAAGTCTTCGACGATTCACAACATGCAACTCTTTGTCGCAATCGTCTCTTCACCTTCCGACATCGATAACTTGCCGAAATGAAGTCCAACGGTTGATCAGTGTCGCGTCTCGCGTCTGAGTACTCTCAGGCTGCTCAACCCCTCTTCAAACTTCTTCATAGGTACAGATTTTGTTAAGATATCGGCTGGATTTTCTTTCGTTCCAATTTTCAGCACTTCCATTAATCCCTCTTCTACGACATCTCTTATAAAATGGTATTTGACCTGTATATGTTTCGTTTTTTCATGAAACATACTGGTGTAGGTCAAGCAGATTGTGCTTTGGGACTCGCTGTAGATCTGGACCATCTTCTGCGGAAAACCTAACTCCAAGGTAATCGATCTCAACCAGATAGCTTCTTTTGCTGCTTCAGATAGGGCCATATATTCAGCTTCTGTAGTTGATAGGGCTACAATTTGTTGTAAACCCGATCTCCAACTCAATGTATTATACCCAACTTGAAAAATATAACATGTAGTTGATCTTCTCTTATCCAAATCCGCAACATAGTCACTATCACTGAACCCTCTTACTTTGAATTACTCTGATTTCTTGAAATTAAGAACGTAATTATCAAATCCAACTGAGAATGTAATTATCAATCAGGTTGCAGTTAACTGTTCTAATCCAAGCCAATCAAAGTGTGGTTTCTCTAACAACCTATATCAATCGTTGAAATAAAAATAAACAAGCAAGTGATAAAATTCTAGAATTTAAACGAAGCGCCTGACAAGAGAGTATTAGCTAAAATTAACGCAGGGTAAGAAAACAGGATCCTAAGGAGTGAGTTTCATGGGTCCACGTGACTCTTAAGCTAACTAGGCACATGATATCACTCAATAGAGCTAGTCTCTAGGCAACGAGAACACAAATAATGAGTCCACTCCTATGGTAAACAAACTCGAGTAGACTACTAACAGGCCTTATCGCTATAGGCATTTGATAATCTAGTCGGAATGAACAATCAACTCGCTTAGCGCCAATTCACACCTCAGACATTCGATCTCTCGAGCTGAGCATGTGAATCTGTGAAGTGGTTCAGTCAGACGCTCTACCAAACACCCATCGGTGCTAGAGCGTCTCAAAAGAAGCCCCAGTTGATCAGAATGAAGCTAGTGATGATAACGCCAAATCAGAAAAGACTTTACTAAATCTAACCCTAAGCAACCTAGAAAACCTAAGCATCACGCAGACCTAACTCATCCTCAGGAACCCTAGGTGACTACTCATAATTCATCAGTTTAACAACAAGCACAAAGTCAGGGTTTGATTTTGTTAGGTTTTTAAGCAATTCGACAATTATCAATAGGTTAATCTAGCAAAACCCTAAGACCTAGGTCTTGTATTAACTTAATTGAATCTGATAAATAGAGAACTCGATTATACCTGAAGTTTGGTTAGTGCAGCGGGCATAAGATCAGGTATGACATCAGCAAGTGCTCGAAGTATAACACCTCTATTGATAGTCCACACGAACAAAAGTAGGAGAGAAGTTTGCTAGAACTTTGTGTGCAATTCTCTTAAGATTTTGACTTGTGCAATCAACGGCTAGGGTTTCTTCTCTTATTAAAAATGTGCCCTATATCATATATATAGGGAGTTTAAGTTAACCTAATTAATTCCTACTTGAATTAGGATTAATTTAGGCCCAGACTAAAATGCCTAATTAATTCCTAGTTGAATTAGGATTAATTTAGGCCCAGCCCAAAACACCTAACTAATCCCACTAAACTTCTTGTATACACATCTTACTTCTTCGTTCCTGATGAAGCCAAATTCTTTGACTGCTTCATCGAAACAAAGATTCCAACTCTGTGATGCTTGCTTCAATCCATAAATGGATTTGTGAAGTTTGCACACTTTTCCAGCAGTTTTAGGATCAACAAAACCCTCGGGTTGTGTCATATACACATACTCTTCAAGAATGCCATTCAGGAACGCGGTTTTGACATCCATCTGCCAAATCTCATAATCATAATGAGCAGCAGTCGCTAGGAGAATCCGAATAGACTTAAGCATAGCTACTGGAGAGTAGGTTTCATCATAGTCAACACCGTGGACTTGTTTGAAACCCTTAGCTACCAGTCTAGCTTTATAAATCTGTATGTTACCATCCACATCAATTTTCTTCTTGAAAAACCCATTTACACTCGATTGCTTTCGCACCATGAGGTAAATCGACCAATGACCAAACTTGGTTTTCTGACATGGATCGAATTTCGGATTTTGTGGCCTTTAACAACTTTTCGGATTCAGGGCCCATCATTGCTTCCTTGAAGTTTGCAGGTTAATCGTTGTCAACGATCAACAAATCATGTCCTTCAGTCACGAGGAATCCAAGATATCTCTCGAGTTCATGACAGATTCTACTAGATGTGCGAACTTCACGTTCTACAGGTGTTGATTCGATAACATCTTTCGATTCTAACTGCTGCTCTTCCTGTACGGATTGAGCAGCTTCCTGTAGCTCTCGAATTTCTTCGACTTGTACTTTACTCCCACTGTTTTTCTTAGAAAGAAACTCTCTCTCAAGAAAAACACTATGTCGAGCAACAAACACTTTGTTCTCAGTTCGGTTGTAGAAATAATACGCCTTGGTTTCCTTCGGATAACCAATGAAGAAGCATTCATCTAATTTCGGTGCAAGTTTATCGGATATTAATCATTTCATATAAACCTCGCATCCCCAAATCTTCAGGAAAGACAGATTGAGAATTTTTCCCTTCCACATCTCATATGGTGTCTTTGCCACTGATTTTGATGGCACTCTATTCAGCGTAAACGCAGAAGTTTCTAGAGCATATCCCCAAAAGGATAACGGAAGATCAGTGTGACTCATCATTGATTGAACCATGTCAAGTAATGTTCGATTCCTCCTCTCAGACACATCATTCCATTGTGGTGTTCCGGGAGGAGTGAGTTGTGAAATAATTCCACAATCTCTCAGATGGACGCTGAATTCTTGACTTAAGTATTCACCTCCTCGATCAGATCGAAGAACCTTAATACTCTTGTCAAGTTGATTCTGTACTTCATTTTGGAACTCTTTGAACTTTTCAAAAGATTCTGATTTGTGTCTCATTAAATAGAAATAACTGTATCTACAAGTCATCAGTAAATGTAATGAAGTAGTTGGCCCTTTCATTGACTTTGTTGAAGGGACCCTTTGTCATTTTGCCCAATAAACAAGATTCACATTTCTCAAATGATTCATAATCAAATGAGTCCAAAAGCCCATCATGATGAAGTTTTTGGATGTGTTTCTCGTTTATATGCCCTAAACGACAATGCCAAAGAAAACTTGGGTTCGAATCATTTACTTTGAAGCATTTGATATTAATGTTCTATATAGGTGTAGATTGGTCAAGAATATAAAGCTCATTCGTTAATGGGGCGCTGCCATAAAATAAGTCATCTCGAGTAAATGAACAACATTTGTTTTTAATCAAAAATTAAAAACCTTCAGTATCTAAAACCGAAACAGAAACAATGTTTCTGCTTATAGCAGGTACATAGTAGCAATTTTCTAAGACCAAAACTAAACCAGATGGAAGAGACAAATTATATGTTCCTACAGCTAATGCAACAACTCTTACTCCATTTCCTACACGTAAGTCCACTTGCCCCTTCTCCAAGCTTCTACTGTTGCTTAGTACAAATATGAGCACCACAGCCGGTATCAAGTACCCATGAAGTAGAACTTGTTGACGAAACATTTACTTCAATAACAAAACAACATGAAGGAGCGTCATATTGCTTCTTCATCTTCTTGTAATCTTCCAAATGTTTCTTGCAGATTATTTTCCAATGCGCTTGCTCGTTACAGTAATTGCAGACGTCCGTTTTAGATGGGCCGGACCTGGTTCTGGGTATGGATGTGGTCGGCTCCTGGTTCACAACCACGTCAGCTTTAGCCTTTCCCTTACCCTTGTCCTTCCCACGTTTCTTAAACGATTTACCCCCTTGCACTAAGAGTACAGGCGGGGCGCCCTTCTTGACATTTAGATATGTTGTCTTAAGCATTCTATGCAGCTCAGTCAACGTCTTCGTCATACTGTTCATATTATAGTTCAATAAGAACTAATGATAACAAGACGGCAGCGACTGAAGTATGATATCCGTAGCTAACTCTTGGCTAAGGAGACAGTCTAGTTTAGCCAGATTATCAATATAACCCATCATTTTCATGACATGACTACTCACCGAACCATCCTTTGATAGTTTGCATTCGATGAGAGATTTCACCATTTGGTATCTCTCATGTCGTGAATGCTCCTGAAAGATTCACTTCAGGCCAGTCACGATCTCGATGGGCGACACCACATTCTCGTACTGCACCTGCAGTTCCGAGGTCATGGTCGCAAGCATCAAGCATTGCACATCTATCACATCATTGGAATGCTTATCCCAAGCATTCCTAAGTGCAATAGTGGCATTGGAAGCTGGTCTAGGAGGCGAGACTTGTTCCAAAACATAGTCTTTCTTCTCTAGCCTAAGAACAATTCTCTGGTTACGGTACTAACTCAGGAAATTCTTCCCATTCAACTTGTCCTTCTCAAGGACAGATCGAAGGGAGAATGAGTTGTGATTATGGTTGTTGTTATTTGCCATAGCTGAAATTAAGAAAGGAAAGGAGTTTTAGTTATGATGATTTAAGTGTTGAGAAATCTTAACATATTTAAGAAAATTCACATTGTGTTCAATCAATAGTTCCTCGATATTTCAGAAAAATGATCCCGATATCCATATTTCAGAAAAATCTGAGTGAGCTGAGTTCATCGCCTAGACCTTAGTTATTTAGGTAAGCAACTTATTTGCTAGTTATATCACATATATAACTCTCGGTCATGATTTGACATCTCATATACCAAAATCACTCCGATGTCACAAAGCTCAAAACGGTCTTGATAGCTCAATCAAGTAAACCAATCTCATTGTCATATGGTAACGGTTACCATCTGTCTCACCCATGTAAAAGTAGGTACCTAACCCGAGCAAGCCCACCATACGATGAATTAAGCCTTAACAGTTGACGTGAATTGGAATGAAATCAATTTCTTGATATTTGTTTGAGGAACTAAACTTTATCTTGAATGTATATCATATATGCACTCAAGAGGGTTAAAAGGGGATTTTAAAACTCAAAGAAATCAAACCAAAGGCTTTAAAATTTTATTTATGAATTTTCTAATCCTGACCCTGTGCTGGTTGGCACCTGCTAGTTTTTCTCCAACTTGGTATAATTTTTCTTAAACCCATTGCGAGAAAACCAGATCTGGTCTAATCTTATTAAACCGGATCATTCAGTGAAACCATAAACCCTAATTTTTCGATTTCAATGAGACCCTAATTTTTCGATTTCAATGAAACCCTAATTTTTTATTTCATTCAAACCCAAATCATGCAATTCTAATTTAATTAAAACAAATTTTTAATCAATCAATCAAGCATGAAAACATCAGATTTAATTAAGATTACAACCAGCTCAAATTTTCGATTTCAGCAGAAATAAAATCAGATCTGATTTTTTGATTTCATCAAAACCCTAATCATGCATTCTAGTTCAACTAAAACAAACTTTTAATCAATTAATCAAGCATGAAAACATCAGATTTCAATAATAATACAACCTTTCTCTGATACCACTGTAGGTCTTTAAGCAATTCGACCATTATCAATTGACTACTCTAGCAAAACCCTAAGCCCTAGGTCTTGTATTAACTTAATTGAATCTGATAAATAGAGAACTCGATTATACCTGAAGTTTGGTTAGTGCAGCGGATATAAGATCAGGTATGAGATCAGCAAGTGCTCCAAGTGTAGCACCTCTATTGATAGTCCATACGCACGCAAGTAGGAGAGAAGTTTGCTAGAACATTGTGTGCAATTCTCTTAGGATTTCGACTTGTGCAATCAGCGGCTAGGGTTTCTTATCTTATCAAAAACGTGTCATATATCATATATATAGGAAGTTTAAGTTAACCTAATTAATTCCTAGTTGAATTAGGATTAATTTAGGTCCAGCCCAAAACACATGATTAATTCCTAGTTGAATTAGGATTAATTTAGGCCCATCCCAAAACACCTAATTAATTCCTAGTTTAATTAAGATCAACTTAGGTCTGGCCCAAAACACATGTTCTCATATGAAACTATGTATTATTACGCTAAAGTCATGAATTATTCCTAAAATGATCATTTCCTATTGAATTGTCTCCATTTGCTTAGGTGTGTGACCCAATAGGATCATATAGTACTAGCAGTGAGTATGTTAACTCATAGATTATAAGTGGACTCTAGCAAGCCATTACAACCCCTAGTATTATATGACTTTGTCTAATCTCGATGTTAGACCACACGAGTAAGTACAAATGATTGCAGGACATTCCCAACAGATTGCATCAATAAAGAACTCGAACAAGGTATGAAATCAACACTGAATGTAAAACTGAATTGCATAAAAATAAACTCGAAATCAGAAGGGTGCGTTTGATTACAAAGCTCTAAGGTCGCAAGAAAAATCAATTGTAAAAACTAGGGTTTATTTTTGCAACTTCCAAAACTATTTATACTTAATCCGTAGAAAAGCCGAAGATCAGCTCGGCCCAAGATGAGAATTAGCGAATCGTGGATATGGCCCAAAGGCTGAAAATCACCATGATTGGGCTGTGTGCGGCTAATCTACAGAATTGCTGTAACTGGACTCGAGTTGGGCCGCCGGGAGGACACTCGAGCTTGGGCTTGAGTGTGAGCGAGTTGGACCGCCGAGTGAGCACTCGAGCTTGGGCTCGAGTGTGTTCGAGTTGGGCCGCCGAGGGAGCACTCGAGCTCTGGCTTGAGTGTGTACAAGTTGGGCCGCCGAGTGAGCACTCTAACTTGGGCTTGAGTGTGTACAAGTTGGGCACGCTGAGCGTGACTTGAGCGGCACGCTAAGCGTGGACTTGAGTGACACGCTGAGTATGGACTTGAGCGGCACGCAGAGTGTGGACTTGAGCGGCACGCTGAGCGTGGACTTGAGCGGCACGCTAAGCGTGGACTTGAGCGGCATGCTAAGCGTGGACATGAGCGGCACGCTGACCGTGGACATGAGCTACACGCCTAGTGTGGACTCGATTTGGAAGCTCGTGTGGGCACTTGAGTGGCACTCTGAGTGTGGACTTGAGTGGCACGCTGAGCATAGACTCGACCCATAGTGTTGCTCTTTCTCCAAAATGGACTCAACACAGAGCGTTGCTCTTTCTTCAAAATACACTCGACCGAGAGTGCTGCTCTTTCCCCAAATTGGACTCGACCTCGGCTCGAGTTCACCAAGAGCCTTCTGTGACTCTTCAGCTTTTGTGACTCTTCAACTTCTGTGACTCTTCAACTTCTATGACTCTTCAGTTTCTGCTTGTCCTGAATGCTCTGTTTATGTGCTCTACTACCTGAAATCTCCTTGAATGTAATGTATATGCTAATGCGTATGAATTTGGCTATTTGGACTCTAAAATGATGAGAATGCAGTAAAAATGTATGCTTAAACTTACTAAATGAGGCTCCTAACGAGTGCTAAAAACGTGTATATCAACTCCCCTAGACTTATCCTTTGCTTGCCCTCAAGCAAACATGTAAGAACAAACTCGGAGAAGAAGTTGCTCAACATGGACTCAAAACCAAAGCAAGCTGACTCAAATGCTAACACTCAGTGTCCTATTTTAATGTTCTGAACTGCAGTGCTAAACAAGTCCTACTCTGAAAACTTTAGCAATGCAAATAGTAGTTCGATCTAAGCCCAAACTCACCCTACAAATGCATTCAAATAAACCACTCCTTTTAACATTCAATTAGTTCTAAACCGTGGATCAAGTTACACATCTCATAAGAACTCGTTTGTCTAAGGGAATGGCTCTAGAGATAAAAAGTGATCTCTTCTACGTAATGGCTAGTCAAATCTGCTCAGGGATCACTCGGAATAGAATAAACTTTAGCATAAGGTTAAAGGTGAATGCCAACGGATGCATACAGAAACAATGTCTCATCTACCCAGTGCACCCAACTCGAGCTCCAACCTAATCATTCTAAAACCCAGAAATAGATTCTTATATCTACCCTTTAAAAAAAAATGGCGACTCATTCTTCCAGCTAAGCGCTCAATAGAATCAACTTCGCAAGCTTCTTTTCCATAGCTAATCTAAAGGGAGGGTTACTTAATTCAACCCTTCTACTGGTCTGACTTATATAACATTACAACACTGATTCTTTTTTTTTTTACAAGACATTGTAAGCATTTGTCTATCTTTTCTTTATTAGAAGTCATCTTTAATTTCAATCACCACAAACCTTTACTAGAGCATACATACGTTTTGTCTCATATTCTCCCCTTAGATTATTTAACTTATGCTCTTATTATTTTCTTCATTCCTTTCTTAACCAAAGTAAATAAGATTCCCACACCCCTACACTATATACGCCTAGTTTAGTCCAAAACGTGAATCAGAAACTACATGAAATCTTGTTCCTGTCGGTACTCACCTAACACGTTATACCAAGATTAAACCTTAAAAAGGCCTCACAATCACAAACAAACAATGTAGGGCTAGAAAGGAGGTAATGGTCAAGGCGGGAGTCTACTCAAATTAACACGTTATAATGCAAGATGGTAAAAGGAAATTCGAGTATTCTGTAATCTACAAGTTCAAATTCAATGCATAGCCCTGATTATTAAACATTCAATTCAGGTTATCACTTAGTAAGGAGTGCCGTCATATCACCTAGCATGGTGCAGTCTTACAATTCAGATTGGTTGCATGCAGCAAACAACATTAACTTAGGGCAGTGAATCTAGGACAAAAGCCAGCAACCTTGCAAGGTGAAATCATCATGGTCCCAAATGCTTAACTAGACTCAACCCTAAATGAATGCAGACTACATGACACTATGTTTTTGTATTTTTCGTTCATGTGATCAAATGAAGTCTAGAATCCTCCGTCAGACTTAAATCATACAGTCTCTTGTGTAGATAAAAGAACAAAAAAAGATCCCAGACCAGCAAACATAATAAAAGCATGCAATGATCTATACACTAGGAGTGGTGCAGTCATACCTCAGCGGCGGCTTGACGGCGCTTGACGGAGCGTGGTGACGGCGCATGTGTTTGATGGTGCGACGACACGTGTATTTGACGGCGTGACGGCACGTGTTTTTGACGGTGAGACTCGAGTGAAGTTGGGCAGAGCTCGAGTGGGGACTCGAGCTTGCACTCGATCTTGGTCAAGCATGGAGGCGACTAGGCGTTGAGCGTTAAGGTGGAATGGTGAGCATTGGCGGCTGGGCGGCTGAGCGCGTGCTCGAGTGAGGGCGCTGCAGAGCTCAAGCAGGTGGCTAAGCTTCACTTTCACTCTTTCAAAGGCTAGTTGGTTCATCGAGAGAAACTGAGGTTCTCTCATGAATAGTCTCATCAGCTCGATACTGCTTAACCCTCTGCCCTTTCACAGTGAAATTGTTTCCTTCCATGTTGATCAATGGAATAGCTCCATATGGTGTGATTTTCTTTTGTGCAATCTTCATGTCGTGGAAGGCTTTAGTCCTTTTCTTTTACACCTTTGAGCTTTCGTAAGCTTCAAGTCTGTCATCCTCCAACTCATGCAAGTTCAAGACCATTTTCTCTTGAGCAGTTTGGAGATCAAAGTTTATGAACCTTGTAGCCCACAGTGCCTTGTACTCTATTTCCACAGGAAGATGACATGCTTTTCCATACAGAAGCTGAAATGGGGTTCTTCCAATAAGTCTTGAAAGCCGTTCTGTAAGCCCACAAGCCATCGTCTAATTTGACTGCCCAATCACGTTTTGACACCCCAACAACTCGAGCTAAAATACCCTTGATCTGATTGTTTGAAACCTCCACTTGACCACTAGTTTGTTGGTGATAAGGCGTAGCTACCTTATAATTAACTCCATTCTTTCTCGGCAGGTTCTCAAACACTTTATTAATGAAGTGGAATCCTCCATCAATGATTAAAACATGAGGCACACCAAATCTAGGGTAAATGATGCTCTTGAACAGCTTAATGACGACCCTAGCTTTATTAGTCGGACTTGCAACAGCTTCTACCCACATCGAGACGTAGTCCATTGTGATGAGAATGTAGCGATTCCCATGAGATGGTGGATTGAAAGGCTCCATGAAGTCGATACCCCAGCGGTCAAATATCTCAATTTCTAGAATTGGGTTATGTGGCCTCTCGTTCCTTCAGCTGATACTACCCATTCTTTGACACGAATCACACTTGGAGATGAAATTCTGAGTATCCTTGAACTTAGTCGGCCACCATAATCCTGATTGCAAGATCTTCTGAACAGTCTTGAATGTGGCAAAATGTCCACCGTAAGCAGACCCATGACAATACTCCAAAACACCCTGAACCTCTTTTTCTGCTATACACCTTCTGAATAAACCATCTTCTCCCTTCTTGTATAAGTAGGGCTCATCCTAGAAGTAGTGGTTGACGTCTCTAAAAAATTTCTTCCTCTGATAGGCGTCCAAACAGTTAGGCACTTCACCCATGACTAAGTAATTGACTAAGTAATTGACCAAATCCGCATACCAAGGTAGAGTGGATCCAGCTAGCTTTTTTCTTATTTGAGAACAATTTTCTTCTGCTCCCAGAGTCATGAGTTGCTCTTCTGGCATTGAGTCATCAATAGGGGTCGATCCTCAATCATCATTCTTGACAAGTGATCTGCAACTCCATTTTCCACTCCAGGTTTGTCCACAATCTCTAAGTCAAACTCTTGCAGCAGTTGTATCCATCTCAGTAGTCTCAGCTTGGCGTCTTTTTTCTTCATAAGATATTCAACGCTGCGTGGTCAGTTTGAACAATAACCTTGGATCCCACTAGGTATGATCTGAATTTCTCAAACGCAAAAACTACAGCAAGGAGTTCCTTTTCCGTGGTGGCATACTTGGCTTGGGCGTTGTCTAGAGTCCTACTTTCTCTGACCCAGGACTGCTCCAACAGCAAAATCGCTTGTATCACACATTATCTCGAATGGGAGATCCCAGTCTAGAGCTTGGACTATTGGAGCAGGTATCAGCGCTTCTTTGATCTTGAGGAACGCTTCGAGACACTCGGGGTTGAAATTGAACTCGACCTCTTTGCATAGTATGCTTGTTAGGGGCCTTGCAATTTTGGAGAAGTCCTTGATGAATCTTCTATAAAACCCAGTGTGACCCATAAAACTTCGAATATCCTTCACTGTCTTAGGTGGTTGCAGTTGAGCGATGATTTCAATCTTTGCTTTGTCAACCTCAATACCCCTCTTAGATATCTTGCGCCCCAACACTATCCCTTCCTGGACCATGAAGTGACATTTTTCCCAGTTGAGCACAAGGTTGGTCTCCACGCACTTGCTAAGCACCCTGCACAAATTTGACAAACAAGGGAAATAGGAAGAGCCATAGACGAAAAAATCGTCCATGAATACCTCGACTACATCCTCAATCAAATCCGAGAAAATAGAAGTCATACAGTGCTGAAATGTAGCAGGAGCATTGCATAACCCAAATGGCATGTGTTTGTAAGCAAAAGTTCCATAAGGGCATGTAAAAGTAGTTTTTTCCTGATCATTCGGGTGTATAGGGATCTGAAAGAACCTGCTATACCCGTCAAGGAAATAGTAATACTTTTTACCAGGAAACCTTTCAACCATCTGAGCAATAAAAGGTAAAGGGAAATGGTATTTTCTACTGGATGAATTCAGCCTCCTATAGTCTATACACATCCTATGCCCCGTTATGGTTCTAGTGAGTATTAGCTCATTTTTATCATTCTTAACCACTATAATACCCCCTTTCTTAAACACAATGCACAGGCGAAACCCACTTACTATCAGAGATTGGATATATGACATCAGCGTCTAGTAACTTAAGTATCTCTTTTTTAACCACTTCTTTAAGGTTCGTATTCAATCTCCTCTGAGGCTCTACACTAGAATGAGATTCATCTTCTAAGTGTATCCTATGCATGCAAACACTTGGGAAAATTCCTCTAATATCCTTAAGCGTGTATCCTATGGCTTTTCTAAAACGTTTAAGCTTAGTCGAAAGCATACTCAATTCATCATCGTTCAAGGCGTCATTTACAATCACAAGGTAAGTAGAGTTGGGGCCAGAAAAGCATACCTTAGCCCTGCAGGAAGTGGTTTCAGTTCCACTTTGGGTGCTATGAGCTCAGACCAGTCATCAGTAACGTCACGCGTAGCGCACTCGAGCACTTGCAGCTCGAGTCTCTGTCTCGAGTCAGGCTCACATACACTCGAGTCCAATTCCTCAATCACCGCTGAACTCTTGACTGGCCTGTGATGATCCAACAGGTTCGCATAGCATTCAGCTTCCATACTCAAATACCCCTCAACGGCTGGCTTTGTCAAAGCAACTTGCAGTTCATCTTCTGCTGCCAATTCTTCTAACAGCTCATCAGCAAGAGTGTCCATCTCGTGCACTGAGAACACTTGACCTTCGATCGTTGGTTTCTTAATTGCATCATTGATGTTGAATTTCATTCTAATATGTGGACCCGGATTCAGTTCGATAACCAATTAACGCTCCCGCTGTGGCCAAGAAAGGTCTTCCAAACAACAGAGGATCCTTAGGTTCTTCTTCCATCTCCAAGACAACAAAATCCGTTGGTATCTAAACTCCCCCCACCTTCACAGGAAGGTCATCCAGGATGCCATGAGGGATTCTCACTGACCTATCTACCAAAATCAATGAGATTTTGCAGGACTTGTAATCAACAAAGCCTAACCTTTTTGCAACTGAAAGCGGAATGAGGCTAATTGAGGCGCCTAGATCACATAGACACTTACTGAATGACAAGGGTCCAAGTGAGCACGAGATGGTAAAGGTTCCAGGATCACCAAGCTTTTTTGGCACAACTTTCCTTTGGATTATGGCGCTAATCTCATGTGTCAGTACGACCATACCCTCGACTGCTTGAGTTCTCTCCGTAACTGCATCCTTGGGAAATTTCTGGTATGGAGGCATTAGCATAAAAGTGTCCAGAATTGGAATCTTCACCTCAATATCTTTCATCTGCTTATCGAAGAGCGCCTTGTACTTCTCAGTAAGCTCCTTCTTGAACCTTTGGGGAAACGGTAATTGGGGTTTATATGGTGGAAGAACAAATGGTTTACTCCTCTCTGGGGTTCCTGTAGGTGGATGAGCGTCTGAAGTGTTGGGTCTGGGGTCAACTTGGTTGGTTGTGTCGAGCTTATCTGTAAGTGTGGATTTTTTAGCAGACTGTGGCTTAGAAACAGCTCCAGGTCTAGTCTGTGTCTGATCCTTGATGAGAAAATCCTCCCTCTCCTGAACCTTACTGTCCACAGTATCCTTTGGACTCTCTGCTCGAATCAGTAACTCGTATCCACTTCTCAAGTTGATGGTAGTGGCATGATACTCTTTTGGGTTGGGAACTACTCTCCCTGGAAGTTGGCATGTTGTCTTCACAGTAGAAGATGACACTTGCTGACTCTCCACATACTTGAGTCTTGCGTTCAGTGTCTCAAACTTGCACGTGAGATCGTTGTGAGAAGCGTCAATCGTAGAGTGCACCTCTGCAAATTTTTGCGTGACTTCGGCAGCAGACACTTTCTATCCCTTCAGGATCTCTTAGACTAGGCTCAAAAATTTTGGTGGCTGTGTAGCGGTTTGTGGAGTGTGTGCTTCATACTCAGTTGGTATGTTTGCAGATAGCTAGTAACTCTTGTGATATTGCTGCTTAGGGACAAACGCATTTGACTGGGCGTGTAGGGGTTTGGGTGGGTAGGTGTTGTCTTGGGGATTTGCCACATTTTTGCTTCTGTATGAGAGGTTTGGGTTCTGCTTGTAGTTGTTGTACTGCTTGTAACCACCTCCTTGATTATGCAAATAACTGATCTCCTCGACCTCATCATCCTCTTCGTCAGGAATATATTCATCTCCAGTCTTGAAGTGGACATGTTTGTGTTGCACTTCTAGCAACCTGTCGATTTTGTCCAACTTGACGTTCAGGGCCTTGAGTTCTTTCCTACTGACTGTGTTTGTGTCCACTGTATTTTTAATCGTCCTGTCATAATCCTCATTCTACTGTCCATATTCTCCACTAGCTGCCAACCTTCAGTGACGTCCTGGTTAAGGAAATTTCTATGGCTGGCGGTATCCAATAACCTATGGATGTTAGGGTGAACTCCTCTGTAGAGATTGTTGGGCAGAGTCTCAGCAGGGTATCCATGATGTGGGCACTGAGACTGATAATTCTTGTACCTCTCCCAGGCTTCAGCAAAGGTTTCAGAATTCTGCTGGGTAAAGGTAGAGATGGCGTTTCTCAACTTTGCAGTTCGAGAGTTGGAGAAGAATTTGGCGAAAAACGCAGATTTGCAAGCTTCCCATGAAGTGATGGAGGCTTGCGGTAAGTGCTTCTCCCAGACATGGGCTTTGTCTCCGAGAGAAAACGGGAACAACCTTAGTTTGAATGCATCCTCACTGACTCCATTGAGCCTTTGCAGTCCATAGAGCCGCTCGAATTCGTCCAAGTGTTCAAGCGGATCTTCAGAAGGTAGGGCGTGAAACTGCCTATTTTGGATCATAGAGATGAGACTGCTCTTGATCTCGAAGTTGTTGTTCGTTATGGCTGAGGGAACAATTCCACGTCTCTGGGTGTAAGTGCTTTGTGCATCTCCAGCTCCTATTATTCGTGGTCTCCTTTATGGAGCCTGGACAATAGGGGGAACGTGTGTGTTCGACTCTGTGTCTGCGTTCATTATCACTCGCTCTGTAAGCGTACTGTAGAATTGGTTTATGTGCACTCTTAACTCATGTGGTAGTTGGTTAATGTTGTCAAGAGGCTCGAGAAGACTATTATTTCCTTGGGAACGTGTCTGCATAAATTGAGTGAAATCAAACTGAGCAGTAAGATCAAGTTGACGTACTGGACGTTGAAATCACCTGAAACAGAACACAAAACACAGTGCCACAAGTGAGTATGTAACGAAAAGTAAAAAGAACTTGAGCTTAGAAAGTTAACAATCCTAGTTGTAACTAGCAAAGACCCATTTGGCAACGGCGCAAATTTGATAACAGAATTTTTACTCTATTGTCAAATCCTATTATACTTATATGTCGATTGTAGTATAATAGGTGTCAATCCAACTGGGAATGTAATTATCAATCAAGATGCAGTTAATTGTTCTAATCCAAGCCAATCAAAGTGTGGTTTCTCTAACAACCTATATCAATCGTTGAAATAAAAATAAACAAGCAAGTGATAAAAATCTAGAATTTAAACGAAGCGCCTGACATGAGAGTATTAGCTAAATTAACACAGATTGAGAAAACAGGATCCTGAGGAGTGAGTTTCATGGATCAACGTGACTCTTAAGCTAACTAGGCGCTTGATATCACTCAATAGAGCTAGTCTCTAGGCAACGAGAACACAAATAATGAGTCCACTCTCGTGGTAAACAAACTTGAGTAGACTACTAACAGACCCTATCGCGATAGGCGTTTGATAACACCAAATCACACCTCAGCCATTCGATACCTCGAGCTGAGCATGTAAATCTTTGAAGTGGTTCAGTCAGATGCTCTACCAAGCACCCATCAGTGCTAGAGCGTCTCAGAACAAGCCCCAGTTGATCAGAATGAAGTTAGTGATGATAACACCAAATCAGAAAAGACTTTACTCAATCGAAACCTAAGTGACATAGAAAACCTAAGCGTCACGCAGACCTAACTCCTCCTCAGGGTCCCTAGGTGACTACTCAGAATTCATCAGTTTAACAACAAGCACAAAGTCAGGGTTTAATTGCATCAATAAAGAACTCGAACAAGGTATGAAATCAACGTTGAATGTAAAACTGAATTGCATAAAAATAAACTCAAAATCAGAAGGGTGCGTTTGATTACAAAGCTCTAAGTTCGCATGAAAAATCAATTGTAAAAACTAGGGTTTATTTTTGCAACTTCTAAAACTCTTTATACTTAATCTTTAGAAAAGCCCTGGATCAGCTCGGCCCAAGTTGAGAATCAGCGCGTCGTGGATATGGCCCAATGGTTGAAAAACACCATCTGTGGGCTGTCTGCGGCCCATCTACTGAATTTCTGTAACTGGACTCGAGTTGGGCCGCCGGGAGGACACTCGAGCTTGGGCTCGAGTGTGAGCGAGTTGGGCCGCCGAGTGAGGTACATTCTGCATTTCTTCTGCAACTCTAGCTCTGTCTTCTTGTTTGGTAGCTAGGAGACGGAATTGAGAACCTATAGGATTCTTAACCATCTTAGAATCACTCGTATTAAAACTTTTATATACTTTCTCTATGTATATATGTTGTGATAAACTTAGCACCTCCTTCTATCTGTCTTGTTTAATGACCATTCCCAATATTCTCTTTGCTGACCCCAAGTCTTTCATTTCGAATTCACTGCCCAAAACATCTTTCAGTTTTTGAATCTCATTCATACTGCTTGCTGCTATCAGAATATCATCCACATAGAGTAGCATGTAGATGTAGTTATGCTCATCATATTTCTTGAAATAGTCACATGGGTAAAATCTATTACTCTTGTAATCTTGACCCTTAATGAATTTATCAAACCTCAAATTCCACTGTCGGGAAGATTGTTTTAACCCATATAGTGACTTTTCTAGTAAGCAAACCTTTCCGCTTATACTGAAACCTTCTGGCTGATCCATTAAGATCATTTCCTCTAACTTTACATGTAGAAAAGCCGTCTTAACATCCATTTGTTCCAGCTTAAGGTTCAAGTTTACAACCATAGATAATAATAACCGAATTGATACATGTTTAACCACAGGAGCAAACACTTCATTGTAATCAATCCTGCATACCCTTTTGCCACCACCCTAACTTTAAACTGTGGTTCTTCAATCCCTGAAATTCCAGCCTTGAATTTGAAAATCCACTTGCAGCCAATTGTTCTTTGTTTTTCTGACCTTTCTATTAGCTTCCAGGTTTCTGTTTTCAGTAAAGAGTTGATTTCTTCTTTCATTGCTGAAATCTATTGATGTTTATACTTGCTGCTTATAGCTTCTTGATAGGTTTTAGGTTCTTCCTCATCTATCAATTCTGCTACACTTAGTCATAGGCTGCAACATCAAAATCATCATATCTACTTGGAAGCTTTGCTAGTGGTCTTCTTATTCTATCTCTGGCTAGAAGATAGTTGTCTAGGACATTCTCTTCAGGTTCAGTTTCCTTACTTTGAGCTTCTTCAATTTCTGGTTGTTAGTTTGATGAAGAAGCTCCACCTTGATCTGAACCTTCTTCTCTAGTGTTTTCTGTCTTTTCACTAGTCACTTCTCCTTGAAAAGAAAATGTCACTTTCTTCCCTTCTGTTCTGTTAACTTTAGTTCAGTCTCAGTCATCTTCTTGACATCGTGATACACTATGTCTTCCCACAAGATGACATCCCTTATGACTAAACACTTTCAATCTTCCATACTCTAAATCCTATATCCCTTTACACCCTGCAGATAACCCATAAGAATTCCACGCTTAGCTCTAGGCTTTAACTTTCCTTGATCAGCATAATAGTAAACCAGACACCCAAATCGTTTCATATGTGCATAATTTGGTCTTTTATCTGACCAAAGCTCTTCTGGAATCTTAAAATTTAGAGGTGAGATGGAGTCCAATTTAGAATATAAACACTGTAGAAGAAGCTTCTGCCCATTATGATTCCCCCATACCTTTTTTATGTAATAGACTTCTTACTTTCTCAAGAATGCTTCTGTTTAACCTCTCGGCAACCCCATTCTGTTGAGGCGTGTAAGGACAAGTCTTATGCCTTATGATTCCATGAGCCTTACATAATTCATCAAAGCTTTAATTACAATACTCCAGTCCATTATATGTTCTTAGAATTTTGACCCTCTTTCCACTTTGATTCTCAACAGATAGTATTCATTCTATGAATTTAGATAGAGCTTCATCTTTGGGTTTTAGAAAATAGATCCATACATTTCTTGAATAATCATATATGAATGAAATGTAGTACTGACACTTTGATAGGCTCGGTGTTACATTAGGATAACCCCATAGATCAGAATGTATATACTCAAGTATTGCTGTTGATATACATTTTCCGACTTTAAATGATGTCTTGTGTGCTTTCCCCATTATACAATGCTCACACCTTGGTAGTTTAGATGGTTGTACACCCTTTAACAAGTTGTTCTTAGTCAGTAGCTGCATATTCCTTTCACTCATATGTCCGAGTCGGCTGTGCCAGAGAGTTGTTGGATCAATGCAACTTTCTGATACATTGACTTGATCACCAATAGGTTTTCCATCTAGATAATACAGTGTGTCTTTATAGTCTGCAGCAAGTACATATTTTTCTCATTTAAAGACTTGTAACCTTCCATTTCTAGATTTGAACCAGCACCCTATTGATTCAAGTTGTCCAAGAGAAATCAAATTTCTTCTGGCTGTTGGTGAAAATCTGACACTACTAAGAATTAGAGTTGTACCATTGTAGTTGTTAAACTTTAACTTTCCAGTAGTTGTAATTTTGCAGTGTGTATCATTTCCCATTATAACCCTTCCACCTTCAACTTCTTTAATATCATACATGAGATCTTTCACATATGTTATGTGAAAAGAACACCCAGAATCAACAACCCACCCTTCTCTTAATGACTGAGTAGCCATTAGCACTTCAGGTTCATTCCACTATGCCTTTGCAATACTTGCTTCTGCCTTTTGATAACTTGAACCTAACTGACTTTTCTTAAGGCAGTCTCTCTTAAAATGATCATCACTTTCACAAATCCAACAAACCTTCTTCTTTTTAACCTTAGACTTACTGCTTGAAGCAGACTTTGGTTTCCACTTTTCTTTCTTCTCCGTTTTCCCCCGAGATTGGAATGTGACTAAATGATACTACAAGTTTTAACCATATATCCTACTGCAAGTGCACATCACATGTAATAGTATTTATGGATCGAATCCACAAAGACCAATTGCCACACTAACGATTTGATTATTTAACTAGAGCTAAGTCGATGGGTGTTTTGAGTGCATTCGAGTGTAACTAGGAAATTTAATGTAAACAATATCTAAAGTATCAAGTCTAGGGGATTAATAAGGAAATCAAGGGTACGATGAGGAATATATTCATGCAAGGTTAGTTCTGTTCTCGACTAAGAAAAAACAATTGACTAACCTACTCTCGCAGCGATAATCACTATGCATATATCCTAGAGATCCTAACTCTCGTTGGTTCTGGGATTCTAACCATGCAGTATTTACGGTTCCTAAGTGTCCACAACCCAACCTAGCATCAACTTTTGTTGGTAGTGAAGGTGTTATTTACCTAGAAAGGTTTTGGTTCTTATTAAACCTGGGATAATAAGTAACCTGAGATCATAGATTAATTAGCTACTCTAACCTAAGCATTGACCATATTTCTTGGTTGAGATTCCATAATTGAGACTTATTTGTTCCTCATCCTCAATCCCTTTAAGATTCTTATAATACCCTAAACTTGACTATGAACTACTCAGACATGGATATAGAGAACAAGCAAGCCATTGAAAAGAAATTCTTCTCCAATGATGTAGAGATCTTAATCCTTCTTCTCTAGGTTACAATAAGAATCTGCTCCTTTTTCTCTCTGTAAAAGCATGTCTAAAAACGTGTTTTTTAACCTAATATATTGAATAAAACAAAACTGGTACGAAATAAGGAAATTCTCTTTTCGCTTCGCAGATTCGTGGATCGATCGATCCTTAGACTGCTCGATCGATCAAACTTTCTTCATTTGATCGTGAAGCTTCCATATCGTGCAAAGGATCGTGCGCAACTTCTCCTTAAATGGCTCGATCGATCTCTGAGTGCTTGGTTGTGCAATGGATCGTGCGCATGACATAGACAAATGGGGGTCAATCGCGTCAGGCGTGAAGAGTCGGTCAATTGACCGAGCGCAGTTTTCCCTATCTAAAGTTGAGATCGATCGATCTTGGTGTTGCTCGATCGATCATTTAGCTCATAGTGGAAAAATCAAAAGCCAAGCTCCGCTCTTGCTCATCATGTGGAATCCAAAGTATCCTTGCGTTTTGTACCTGGAAAGACTCTAAAAACACAACAAATACTAAAGAAAACATATGAATTAGTAAGCTATAAGTCGGTATAAATGAGGTATATCAACTCCCCCATACTTGGCTTTTTGCTTGTCCTCAAACAAATACACCAGGATCTAACATGAAGATACAAACTCAAGAACTCATTCATCACAGCAATTTAACATCTCAGAACCTAAGCAAAGAACACTCGATTCATTCGACGAGAAAGAGAACCGCTTAATACTTCCCCTAGACTTAACAACTAGTCCATCGTAACTCCAAAATCAGATCCAAAAGTTATAGATCACAACACCAACCTCTTATGAGTCTAATTGCGACCTTATCCAGATATTATCGATCAAAAGACATATGGACTCATTCCCAACACTAAGTACCCACCATATTGTGGTTCTTTTCCTCTTATTCTTTTTTTTTCAAACCGATTTCTCCCTACTTTTCTAGGATAACATTGTATTTTCTTTTCATCCGCAGTTTTTCCTCTTGCAATTTCAAAGGTGTTAATGCAAGTAGCTTCATTGGAGTTTTTCTCAGTAAGCGAGTTAGTAAGATGAAAAAGATTATGTCTTTGGATGTGTCCTTGGAACTTTCCAGTTTACCTTAAAAACAAGCAGCGTCATTGAGAAACTTTTACCCTAGGCTTACTTCCATAGTTGAAATTTAAAGTGCAAGAAACTTTGAGAAAAAGAAACCAAACTTTTCGGGAAGGTTCTCAGAGTGAGATTGATAATCCGATCTAATGTATACCAACCCTCTAGACAAGGAAATTAAAAATGCTCATAAAAAATTAGACAAATGGTAGCTTAAACCCGTATGAAATGTACCATTCCTCAGAAATCATATTCCTTGAACCGACAAAAGCTTATCTAAAACAATGTTAGACTCAAAAGCAAAACAAAAGAGAGAAACTTCATTAGCAAACAAACGATTCTCCCCCAGACTGAAAATTGAAATTTGAAAATCGAATATTAGTGAGAGGAAGAATGAAAGGAAGCAAATGAAGTAATTGAAAATTGTTCTGGGATTTTGAAAACGTACCTGGAGGTATGGATCGACCGAGCACCCTTAGATTGATCGATCTATGAATATCTAGGGATGGAACGAGCTAAGTTCGGTCAAAAGATCGTGCGCAAGTAGAAGATCGATCAGGCATAATGTCACAGTCGATTAATGGATCGTGCGCAAACACAACTGGGCTGCCGATCGATCGAGCTGAGTCCCTTAGTCGATCGGTGGATCTTGCGGCTTTCCTCCTCCCCTGTTGCACGATCGATCTTCATGTGGATCGACCGGGCCATACTCTCGTACCACGTTTCCTGAAAATAAAGGACAACCTTGACTTAAAACCAACAAAAAATAAAGCAAAAACTAACCTATTGGTGAGTTGCCTCCCACTCATCGCTTGTTTAAAGTCAATAGCTTGACTAAGAAGGACACTATGTGGTAGGTATATCATTCAAATAGATGAAATCTTCATTGACTTTGACGAGGGAACGAAAATATAGTTTAAGGCGTTGTCCATTTACTACAAATTCTTCTCCCTGTTTATTAAGCAGAACCTCAGCTCCATACGGTCTGACTTCCTTGATGGTGAAAGGACCGGACCACGTTGACCTAAGCTTTCCAGGAAAAAGTTTTAAACCGGAGTTAAACAAAAGAACTTCATCATTAAGAGCAAAACTCCTGTTGAGCATACGTTTATCATGAGCGGCCTTTGTTCGTTCTTTGTAAATTCTCGAGTTGTCGTAAGCCAAGTGTCGGATCTCTTCAAGTTCATGTATCTGCAGTGACCGTCTTTCCGAGGCAGATTTGATGTCATAGTTGAGATGCTTGATAGCCCAATTAGCCTTGTATTCGAGCTCGACTGGAAGGTGACAGGATTTACCATACACCAGATAGAACGGAGTTGTTCCTAACGGTGTCTTGAAAGCGGTTTTGTAGGCCCAAAGAGCATCATCTAGCTTAGTCGACCAATCTTTCTTCGTTGTACAAACGGTTTTCTGCAGAATGCTTTTGATCTCTCGATTAGAAACTTCAACATGACCGCTTGTTTGACGGTGGTATGGCATAGCAACCTTGTGGCGAACTCTGTACTTCTTCAGCAGATTATTAAACGTTTGGTTAATGAAATGAGAACCACCATCACTGATCACAATCCTCGGAATAACAAACCTAGGAAATACGATATGCTTGAACGTCTTGAAAACCACTTTGGCGTTATTGGTTGGACTAGCTATTGTTTCAACCCACTTATATACATAATCCACAGAAACAAGTATGTATTGGTTCCCAAAAGAGATGGGGAAGGGCCCCATAAATTCGATTCCCCAAACATCAAACACCTCAACCTCGAGAATGAAATTCTATGGCATCTCATTGCTTCTACTTATGTTACCTTGTCATTGATAAGAGTCACATGTCGAAACAAATGAGTATGTGTCACGAAAGATCGTGGGCCACCAGAAACCCGATTGAAGAACCTTCGCGACAGTCTTGAAAGTGGCGAAGTAACCTACATAAGACGAACCATGACAATGGAACAATAGACCGGGAATCTCATTTTCAGAAGCACATCATCTAAATATTCCATCAGAGCATTGTTTGTATAGGTAAGGAGCATCCCAGTAGTATCGTTTGACATCCCTCAAAAACATCTTCTTCCTTTAACCATGAAACTCAAGAGGGTTAACGTCTGCAACGAGATAGTTGTCATAATCGGCAAACCACGGAGTGCCTGGAACATGAGGAGGGTCAACGGGCAATTGACGGGCCTTATGTGTGGTGTGTATACGATAAACTTGTTCTTCTAGTAGGCTATCATCAAGGGGAACAGAATCGTCAATTCGTAGTCTCGAAAGTTGGTATGCAACTCCATTGTCTACGCCTCTTTTGTCTTTGATCTCAAGATCAAAACTCTTGCAGTAACAGCACCCAACGAAGCAGCCTAGGCTTAACATCTTTCTTGGAAAGGAGATATTTAAGAGCAGCATGATCCGTGTGTAACCTTGACAAGATAAGATCTGAACTTCTCAAAGGCAAAAACGATAGCCAAAAGTTCTTTTTCTGTACTTGCATACTTTCGTTGAGCATCATCTAGTGTTCGGCCAACATAGTAGATTACATGCAACTTCTTGTCCCTTTTCTGCCCCAAAACACCTCCAACTACGTAATCACTCACATCACCCATAATCTCAAAAGGTAGTTCCCAATCTGGTGGTTGAACTATCGGTGCACTAACTAAAGCTCCTTTGAAGGTCAGAAAGGCTTCCTCGCATTCTTTGGTAAACTCAAACTTAACGTCCTTGCATAGCAATTGAGTGAGTGGTCTGGCTATCTTCGAAAAATCCTTAATAAACCTCTTGTATAAACCGGCATGACCGAGAAAACTTCTGATTTCCTTGACTGTGGTTGGTGATTTCAAGCTTGTCATTACTTCAATCTTCGCCTTGTCAACCTCGATTCCTTTCCTTGATATTTTGTGACCGAGTACAATCCCTTCTGTAACCATAAAATGACACTTCTCCCAATTTAGCACTAGATGCTTGTCTTGACAATGTTGAAGAACCCTGCAAAAGTTAGAAAGACAACCAGAGAAAGAAGAACCATACAGAGAAAAGTCATCCATAAAAACTTCCATAGTATCCTCAATCATATCAGTGAAAATCGACATCATGCATCTTTGAAAAGTGGCTGGAGCATTGCATAACCCAAATGGCATTCTGCGATATGCAAATGTACCATAAGGGCAGGTGAAAGTCGTTTTTTCCTGATCATCTGGATGAGAATCTGAAAGAAACCTGAATAACTACCTAAACATTAGTAGTAAGAATGGTTAGCCAATCTCTCAAGCATTTTATTCATGAAGGGCATAGGGAAGTGCTCCTTCTTAGTAGAGAAATTTAAAGTCCTGAAATCAATACACATCCTCTGATACGTGACAGTTCTGGTAGGTATCAATTCGTTATTCTCATTCTTGACTACAGTAATGCCTCCTTTCTTAGGTACGACATGGACATGACTAACCCAATTACTATCGGATATAGGATATTTGATCCCTACTTCTAACAATTTCATTATCTCTTTCTTGACAACTTCTTTTAGATTTGGATTCAACTTTTTTTGGTTCTCTATAGAACTCTTAGGGGTGAAATACCAGGGATATCATCTAATAAATAACCTATAGCCCTACGGTACTTTCGAACTTCTCTAATAAGCGTTTCCAATTCAGAACAATTCAACTTAGCATTAACGATTACATGATAGGTAGAATTATAACCGAGAAACACATACCTTAGCCCTGCTGGAAGAGTTTTAAGCTCGATTATGGGGGCTTTTAACTCACTCTAATGGTCTGTCAAAGCTGAAGGTATGGATGGTTTTGGAGGATCTACAACTACATAGGCTATCATCTCCTCAATCTGTTTGCACGAATCCAACATTCTGGTATAACTTGTTGCTTTGTCGTTTGCAAACCCACATTCAGATTATATCCTTGTAAGAGCAAGCTCAAGAGGGTCCTCACCGTATATCTCTTCATTTAATTCTTCTGCAATCTCTTCAGAAGTATCAATAGAGAAGGTCATGCCATTCAACATCGGTTTCTTCAGCATCTTGTCCATCTCAAATCTCATCTTCATATCCCCTAGCTGTAGATCTATTATTCCATTCCTGACATCAATCATAGCACCTACTATTCGGAGAAAAGGCCGACCTAAGATGAGAGAGTCTTTAGGTTCCTCGTCTAGCTTCAGCACCACAAAATCGGGTGGTACTATATTCCCAACTTCAACATCAAGATCCTCGAGAATACCGACTGGATATTTCACTGAACGGTCTGCAAAGATAAGAGAGATCTTGGTTTGCTTGAAGTTCGAGAATCCTAACTTTAATTCTACAGAATATGGTATTAGGTTTACACTTGAGCCTAGATCACACAACGAACGCTCAAAAGTCACAGAACCTATCTGAACTGAAAGTACAAATCGTCCAGGATCTTCTTCTTTCTTAGGAAAGCGATTTTGAAGTCTAGAACTGCATTCCTGCATAATCATCATCACTCTATTTTCTCCTATGAACTTGTTCGTCACTAGGCTTTTGACATAGCTCTTGAGTGAAGGTATCATCTGCAAGGCATTAACATAAGGTAACCGAATAGACAGATCTGATAATAACTCCTTACATTTGGCGTTCTCTAAGTCCTTTTTGGATTTCTTCGGTGGGATGGGGTATGGTGGTACTTGAGCATATGATCTCTCAGGTGCTACTAACGGCTCTGGTATCGGCGTAGGTGTGGCCGTTTCCTCACAAACCTCTTCAGCTCTATCATCCTCAACATCGACTACTACTCTCTCTTGTCTTGGTTTTTGGAGGTTTGCTTCAAGTTCCCTACTACTTCTCAACATAACAGCATCACAAGCTCGATGATCATTATTCGCAGCCAGAAGGGAGGTCGTGTTCTCCACCTTAAACATAACATAATCAATCCTGGAACTCAACTCTGAGTATATAACTCCCATCTGATTCTTGATTTCGGATGTAGTCCTAGATTGACCCTGAATGACCTGCTCCAATAAAGCTTTGATCTCGTCATTAGATGAAGGAGTGGGACTTGCTGTAGCTTTTTGCTCGGGGTAAAGTACTCCCGATTGACGGTCCTGAAGGATTGATTTCTTCTATGATGGGTAAAGTTTAACAGATTTCCTCCTAAACTCACTTGAAGCTATGAACTGATCTAGCTTCTCACCTATCCCTGCGATTTTGTACATTTATTGTAAATATTCTTCGTGGTCACGTAAATCCCCTGTACTCACAGCCAAATTCTCAATCAGCTGAAAAGCGCTCTCACTCGTGTTTGTAGTGAAATCTCCCTCGCTTGAAGCATTGAGTAGCTTCTTAAAACTCCAACTCAGTCCGCTATAGAAGGAGTTCAGAACTTGTTCATCGCTGAAACCATGGTGTGGACAATCCGTTCTATATCCTTTCAACTTATCCCACGCTTCTCCAAAAGACTCATCGTCTCTTTGATAAAAATTTGAAATCTGGTTCTTCAACTTAGCAGTCTTTTCTTTCGTAAAGAAGTGATCCAGAAACTTGTTTCTAACTTGTTCCCATGAGGTTAACGACCCTGCTGGCAAAGACTGAAGCCATTTGGTTCCCTTTCCTTCCAAAGAAAATTTGAAAAGTTTGCACTTGGCATAGTCCTCAAGGATTCCTCTAGGTGCGGTTGTACTGCAGATTTCCTTAAAGTTTTCGAGATGATCCATAGGATTTTCAGCAGGGAAATCGTGAAAGGTAAATTGTCTAACCAATGCTATCAAAGGAGGGCTTAACTCATAGTCAATGCAACCCTCGGTAAGCTAACAGAAACCGTAGATCGACAATGATAGTAGGGGTGAGGCGTTTCCATTTAACCAATGGCCCTTCTTGGCATCTGTTCTATTCTAACATCTCTTTCCCGTTTCTGCTCTTCAATCTCTCACCTTAATTGTTCTAACGTAGCTTCCTGGCTTGTAAAATCGGCTATGCTTTCTTCTCCATCAATCATTATAAAATCAATACCTGAAAAACAAAACAAATAAATAAAAAGAAAAGGTAAACGAAGGTGTCTTAGTCTCTAACTCAATAAATAATTGAAAGGTACTGCTATTGGTCCCCGACAATGCCGCCAAAAACTTGATACTACGAGTCTTAACCCTATATCCTACTGCAAGTGCATAGTAAACGTAATAGTATTTAGGGATCGAATCCACGAAGACCAATTGCCACACTAACGATTTGATTATTTAACTACAGCTAAGTCGATGGGGTTTTTTGAGTGCATTTGAGTGTAACTAGGAAATTTAATGTAAACAATATCTAAAGTATCAAGTCTAGGGGATTCATAAGGAAATCAAGGGTAGGATGAGGAATCTATTCAGGCAAGATCAGTTCCGTTCTCGACTAAGAAATAACAATTGACTAACCTACTCTCGCAGCGATAATCAATATGCCTAGATCCTAGTAATCCTAACTCTCGTTGGTTCTGGGATTCTAACCATGCAGTATTTACGGTTCCTAAGTGTCCACAATCCAACTTAGCATCAACTCTCATTGGTAGTGAAGGTGTTGCTTACCTAGAAAGGTTCTGGTTCTTACTAAACTTCTGGGATAATAAATAACCTGAGATCATAGATTAGTTAGCTACTCTAACCTAAGCATTAACCATGTTTCTAGGTTGAGATTCCATAATTGAGACTTATTTGTTACTCATCCTTAATCCCTTTAAGATCCTTAGAATACCCTAAACTTGACTATGAACTACTCAGACATGAATATAGAGAACAAGAAAGCAATTGAAAAGAAATTCATTCAAAACTCAGAATAGATGCAATAGAGGTTTAGGAATCTTCTCCAATGATGTCGAAATCTTAATCCTTCTTCTCTAGGTTACAATAAGAGTTTGCTCTTTTTCTCTCTGTAAAGCATGTCTAAAAACGTGTTTTTTAACCTAATATATAAAATAAAACCAAACTGGTACGAAATAAGGAAATTCCCTTTTCGCTTCGCAGAGTCGTGGATCGATCGATCCTTAGACTGCTCGATCGATCAACCTTTCTTCATTCGATCGTGAAGCTTCCATATCATGAAAAGGATCGTGCGCAACTTCTCCTTAAATGGCTCGATCGATCTCTGAGTGCTTGGTCGTGCAATGGATCGTGCGCATGTCATAGATGAATGGGGGTCGATCGCGTCATGCGTAAGGAGTCGGTCATTGGATCAAGCGTAGTTTTCCCTATCTAAAGTTGTCATCGATCGATCTTGGTGTTGTTGGATCGATCGTTTAGCTCATAGTGGAAAAATCCAAAGTCAAGCTCCACTCTTGCTCAGCATGTGGAATCCAATGTACATTTGCGTTTTGTACCTGAAAAGACTCTAAAAATACGACAAAGACTAAAGAAAACATATGAATTAGTAAGGTATAAGTCGGTATAAATGAGGTATTATCTGAGGTAACTTATTATCCCAGAAGTTTAATAAGAACTAGAACCTTTCTAGGTACAATTGAAAGCACTCAAAACATTCATCGACTTAGCTCTAGTTAAATAATCAAATCGTTAGTGTGGTAATTGGTCTTCGTGGATTCGATCTCTAAATACTATTTTGTTTGATGTGCACTTGCAGTAGGATATAGGGTTAAAACTCCAAGACTTGCCAGTTCTGAAGTTAACTTGTTAAACACATCGAGATTCTTATCAAGGTTCTTGTCTTGTTCCATTCTGAAGCTGTAGAATCTCTGTTTCAAATTAAAATGATGAGGCATTGATTTTACTTGGTAGATTCCCTCGAGAGAGACCACATACTCTGTGCTGTCTTTTCTTTTATCATTTTTCTTAGCACAATATCCGTCACACTTTGACTCAGTAGGTTTCTAGCTCTCTTCTTTAGTTCTGCTGGAGTTACAGTTTTAGGATCCTCATTTTCAATTTCAGTTTCTACCTCTCAATCTGTTGAAGCTTGATTCACATTACCTAACCCCATTATCTCTAACTGTCCCAGTTTCTTGTGCTTCCATAAGGCAAAATCACCTTCTCCATCAAACTTCTCCACTTCAAATTTTCCCTAAACTGGTTCTATTTAAGAAGACAAGCAATACCTTACTTAGCTGATTATACTGTTATCAATATAACCTGATTAATACTCAGTAGAGTAACCTCAAATCTTTCCGTAGAGAAGAAGTTCAAAGCTCTGATACCACTGTTAGGATTTTGATCTATTTATTCTCTAACTTTGATTCGGTTGTTGTTGTTGTTTTGCAGAAATATTAAAGATCAAGACAAACAGATTTATGAGTTCCCAAGATCAAAATGATCTTTGTACATCTCACTGGTAAAACCAGAATGAAGAAGGCTTATATAATGCCTTAAAATGAAGGTTACAAACTCTGGAACCGAGCCACTCACCTCCCCTCTCTTCCCTTACACCCTTGTAACCCTTAGATGAAGATATAGAACCCAAAAGATAAGTGTTTACCCTCTCTTTTGCTCTCTCTCTTATTCTCTAATCTCTGATACAAGTGCCAAATTAAAAGAGATTACTTTCTTCCTTGCTTCTTCATGCCTCTTAAGTGATGCTCTTCTTGATGATCTCACTTCCTTATGTCATTCTTCAGCAGGTCAAAACAGAGACATTAAGGAGACCGTCAGCATCACTTAAGACTACTCTTTTGTCAGGTTTTGCAATGGGCCACGTCCTCATGCTTCTTCTCCCATTAGGTACTGAGCCGGCCCAATAAAGAACAAAGCATAAGAACAGTAGTATTTCTAAACGTGTACAATCACTATTTGATGGATATTATTAGTGAATTATTCACGAGCACAAAAAACAACAACATCAACTTTATGTCGAACCAGAAGCCAAAGGTGAATACAATGAAGAAATGACCATAAGTTTTGAGTATTTTGGACACTATCAATCCATTTGCATATGGTACACTCAAAACAATTTCATTGAAGAGAATAAATAAAATCGACCGTGATTCTGTGTTACTAGATTTGTACCCGCTCAATAGCGTGGGATACTCATTCTATATAACCTTATTTGATATTTATTTCAAAATATTTTCAAAAAAATTTATTAAGTGTTATATAAATAAAACGTTGCAGAAATAAAAGATTTCGTCAACAATATTAGGTAATACAAACTAAAATCGACTCCAAATTCAATAAATAAAATAATCTCTTTAATCTTGATTATGTGATGTTATTTGCATGATATGAACTTATTTCTCTGATATGTAGCTGTTTCAAAAGCTCTTTTTGTAACTTGCTTTGTAGTATATACCACGAAATCAAAATTTCAATGCGCAATATTAACCACAATGATATAAGATATAACAATTAATTTTTTGTTTTATATAGAATTTTTTTTAGTTTATTTTGTTATTAGTTAAAAAATTTATTAAAAGTGAACACACAAATATACCAAACAACCGTAAAGTCAAAAAGAGAGCCAAATATAAGTTTTGATTAAACTTAATAATAATTGTCCATAATTAGTTATGTATTATGGGGTGAATTTGAATTTTTTTATACTCTAGTTAAAGAATTTAGAGTGTAGATCGATTTTGTCGATTTAACGGTTATCTATTGACAAAAAAAACTAATAAATGATAAATTAATATACAATTATTTTGGTCAACATACATATTCAATTTATAACTATAAATATGTGTTTTTATTTTTCTTTTATTTTGTTTAAGTGGTTTAAAAACTGTAAGTTACAAAAACTTATACTTAACCACCACTTTTCAAAATGTGTACCTAGTCTTAGTTTGAAGAGTTCAAAACTTAAAATATAAAAGATTGAAAAGAAAAATAATAATAAGCAACTTGACTAAAAATAAATAAAAATAATAGCTGATCTAGTTTTGTTTATGATTTAGTTTGGTACTAGATAATAAGTTCGAATCTCACGTTAGACATTTTCAGCTATAGATCAAATATTTTAAATGCAATTATTTCTTACAAAAAAAATAACTAAATGAACTACGAAACCAACACTAAAATCAAAAAAGACATAGACAATAAAACTACCAAGTGTCAGTAACTAATTTTTTCTTCCATAAACTACTGAGGTATATTTCTCATGATTAAATATTATGATGTGTGTTTGAAGAACATAAGAAATAAGATGGATGAAATCAAAAATTATAAAGAAATAATTATGTTTTGGATAACTTCCGAACAACATTTCAACAACATTTCAAGTATGTTTTGGATAACTGTTTTAACATTTCGAATAATCTAGTCTATTAGTTTGCAACTTAATCTACTAACTTCAAGCTTACTCCAACAATCTCCCCCTTAAACTTGAAATCAATTTTCTCAACATCTTGAACACAAATGAGGTCTCTCATTTCCTTAAACTTGATCCTTCCAAAAGCCTACGTTAGAAAGTCCGCATTTTGTTTGTTCCCGAAAAAATGTTCAACCTCTATTTGACTATTCTCAACACATTCTCTTATGAAGTGATACCTTGTATTGATATGCTTGCTTCTTCCATGAAAAACGGATTTTATCTTGTAGCCAATTTTTTGTCAATGTGTATTGCCGTTAGGTGTCGCTTGATCTCGTTTTGCTCAGATACACATCAAACTCTTTTGACACAAACTCTTCACATATATCCACTTAAAACACTTGTATCGTCTCTTTTGTTTCTTGCTCCACTATCTAAATTTCTTGAATATATTGAATGTTTCTCCTTTCTCTTTCAGTAAACTTATCCACATGTATCTATTATGGTCATCAATAAGTACAAATGTGTACTTATTACCAGCCGATGTGTTTGGTGTTATTGGTCCACAAATATCTCCGTCAATCAACTATAGATTCTTCTTTGCCCATAAATTGGTTGCTTGTGGGAAAACTTTCTTAACTTGTTTCCCAAGTAAGTATAATCCACATACCTTTTTTATCGATGATCATATTCTTCATTGTCTCGAGATTTATTTGTCCTAATCTCGAGTGCCATCCAAGAGACTCACTAGTCTTAGAAATATGAAGTCTTGTAATATCCTTCACATCCATCTTTACCTTGTACAATCGATTCTTTGACCTCTTAGGTTGGACAATCAATTTTCCTTCTTGATCATGCATTGATAATTTTACTACTTTCATTCTTATGTCAAAATCTTCCTTTGTTACTTGACCAAGACTAATGATGTTACTCTTCCAATTT
>JAKUCM010005208.1:0-26368 GCA_023374145.1 Lepidium sativum | reverse complement strand
AGCACTAAATCCGTCTCAACGCACCTAGATAGAACCCTGCACAAGTTTGACAAACAAGAGGAGAAGGAAGAACCATAGACAGAGATGTATAGGGATTTTGAAAAATCCACAATATCCATCAAGAAAACAATAATATGAATGATTAGCCAACCTTTCTAGCATTTGGTCGATGAATGGCAAAGGATAATGATCTTTTCTAGATGCAGAATTCAATTTCCTAAAATCAATGCACATTCTATGTCCTGTAACAGTTCTAGTTGGAATCAAATCATCATTTTCATTTCTAATGACAGTGACCCCTCCCTTTTTAGGCACACAATACACAGGAGATACCTATTTACTATCAGAAATAGGGTAAATTATATCAGCATCTAACACTTTTAAAATTTCCTTTTTAACGACCTCCTTTAAATTAGGATTCAATCTCCTTTGAGGTTCCCTACTAGAATAAGATTCATTTTCAAGGTGAATTCTGTGTGTGCATAAGTCGGGAGAGATCCCTCTAATGTCAGACAGTGAATATCCTAAGGCTTTTCTAAACCGTCTTAATTCAGAAAGCAACATGTCTAACTCATCATCACTCAATGCATTGTTTACTATTACTGGATAAGTAGAGTTAGATCCAAGAAATGCGTACCTGAGCCTGGAGGGGAGTGGTTTGAGTTCCACTTTCGGTGCTTTGAGCTCCGACCAGTCATCATCGATCTGACACTCGACCTTAGTGTGGTCGAGTGTTGAGGTCGAGTGCTGATTTCCAAAGGTTAAATCGGGATGCTCTAGCTCTGCTTGCTCGAGTGTTGAGGTCGAGTATAAGGTCTCGAACTGTTTTTCATTTTTCAGTGATTTGCAAGAGTCCAACAAGCCTTTGTAGACCTCAGTTTCTTCGTATATGTATCCATCACAACCGTCTTTTATCAAAGCAGTACCAAGGTGGTCATTCTCCATCAATTCTCCAAACAGGTCCTTTGAAAGATCATCTATTTCTTGCACCACGAACAACTGACCCTCAATGGTCGGTTTTCTCATTATGTCGCTGATGCTGAAAGTCATCTTGAAATCTTTCCCAAGGTTGAGTTCGATTTCTCCTTTTGGCACATTGATCACAGCTCCTGTAGTGGCTAAGAAAGGCCTTCCAAACAGCAAGGGGTCCTTTGGTTCTTCTCCCATATCTAGAACAATGAAATCCGTGGGGATTTCTACTCCTCCAACCCGAACTGGTAAGTCTTCTAGAATTCCATGTGGAATCCTAACCGATCTGTCAGCTAGTACCAAGGATATTTTACAAGACTTGAATTTATCGAACCCTAATCTTTTGGCGACTGTTAGAGGCATTAGGCTGATCGATGCCCCTAAATCACACAAGCAACTCCTGAATGTGAGAGGTCCAAGCGAGCATGGAATCGTGAACGTTCCTGGATCATCAAGCTTCTTAGGCACAACCTTTCTTTGTATAATAGCGCTGACCTCATGACTTAGCACAACCATCCCTTCGACTTCTTGTGTTCTGTCTTTGACTGCGTCTTTCAAAAACTTTTGATAAGGGGACATTAGCATAAAGGCGTCCAAATTTGGTATTTTCACTTCAACGTCCCTCATCTGCTTTTCAAAGAGAGCTTTGTACTTGTCTGCAACATCCTTTTTGAATCTCTGTGGAAAAGGAAGCTGCGGTTTGAAAGGAGGTGGAGCAAACGGTTTTGGGTCTTTTTGTATGTCAGTTGTGTTTTTGGGCTGATCTTCTGACACTCGAGTAGGTGGCGCTCGAGTGTGTTGGTCGAGTGTCATAGATTTCGGCTTTTTCGTGCTGATTTCTGTCTGTTCTTCGACCAAATCATCCTCCCCTTCCAGAAGGACACTGTCCTTAGTGTTCTCCGTTGGTTCAGCACAAATTAGCAATTCACGGCCACTACGGAGTGTAATGGCGTTGGCGTGATACTCCTTAGGGTTTTGAACAGCTTTCCCAGGTAGCTGTTCGGTTTGTTTATTTGTTGATGAAGATCCTTGTTGATTTTCCACATATTTAAGACGGGCATTGAGAGTCTCAAGTTTGCAGTTGAGTTCATTATGTGAAGCATCGATCTTAGCATGTACTTCAGCAAATTTCCGTGTTAATTCGGAAGCGCTGGCTGTCTGTCCCTTTAGTATCTGCTGCAAGATGTCCATCACTTCAGGTGTTTGTTGTGGTGGTTGGGTGTTGTATCCAGGAGGTGGGTGGTGGTGTGTTTGCTGGTACTGTTGTTTGGGTATGAATGGTTTTGGTTGTGGTTGCGGATGTGGTTTGGGTGGGTACACCTGGTCGTTTGGATTCGCTACATTTGTGTTTCTGTAGGAGAGGTTGGGGTTGGGTTTGTAGCTGTTGAATTGTCTGAATTGTTGCTTTGGTTTTGTACGAAATTGACCTCTTCAACTTCGTCATCGTCTTCTTCAACCCGTTCTGTCTTACCGACATGGTGTACTTGCTTATGGTGAGCTGAAAGTAGCTTGTCCAGTTTGTCTTGTATGGCTTTGAGCTCCTTTCGATCATAGTGTTCACTGTATTGGCCATCTGCTTGAGCTAAATTCTCCACTAATTCCCATCCATCATCGACATCTTTATTTAGAAAATTCCCATTGCTGGCTTTATCTAGCAACATACGTATCTTGGGAATGACGCCTCTGTAGAGAATGCTGAGGAGAGACTCAGTAGTGAAACCATGATGAGGACATTGTGATTGGTACATCTTGAATCATTCCCAAGCCTCAGAGAATGTTTTAGAATTGTTTTGCTTGAAACCAGAGATAGAATTGCGAAGTTTCGCAGTTCTGGAGTTGGAAAAGAATTTGCCTAGAAACTCTTGTTTGCAGGCATCCCAAGATGTAATAGACCCTTGTGGCAAGTGTTTTTCCCATAGATGTGCTTTGTCTCCAAGAGAGAAAGGAAACAATCGCAATTAATGAGCATCCTCACTAACCCCATTTATTTTTGTCAGACTGGTTAGTCTTTCAAATTCATCAAGATGATCTAGTGGGTCCTCAGAAGGTAAACCATGAAATTTACTGTTTTGAACCATGGAGATCATACCACTCTTAATCTCAAAGTTATTGTTGGCGAATGGCTGGTGGGACAATTCCATGGCGTTGAGTGTGGATACTGGGAGCATCACCGGCGCCAATGTGTCTAACTCTCCTAGGACGAGTTCCTAGTTCAGTAGCTTGTACTTGTTCTTCCATGTTCACCTGATCCGTGTATTCTTCGTTCAATCTATTCCGTTGTTCTCGCAAGTATTCACGAGGCAAACGGTCTATTCTGTCTGAGTATGGGATGAGGTCTTCACTACCACTGGATCTGGTATTCATGCAAGTGATTTGTGTTGTCGGAAATAACACTCGAGCAGGTGGTGCTCGAGTGTAGTGATCGAGTGTTTCTGGGGTCTGCTCGAGCTCTCTGGAAACAGAAGAAAGATCAACGAGCTCGGGCTGTGTTGGTCGAGCTTGTTGATCGAGTGTACCTGAAAGCAAACAGAAACCAGAAACGAGATTAGAATAGTATAGTAAAACTTAGTCTCAGGAAAGTGATTTTCCTAATTGTAGCTAACTAGTTCCCAGTTAGCAGCGGCGCCAATTTGATAAAGACATTTTTCACGGTGTTTTCTCAAATACCAAACTGTCTATCTAATCAATTGCAGTACAGTATGGTGTCAATCCACTGGGAGAGTAACTAGCAATCAAGATATAATCTACTTATCCTAATCTAAGCCAGATTCAGTTTAGCGAGTGGTGCTCTATCCTAGGTGACAATGAAATCTTAAAACGGAATGCTAAAAAAACGAAACATGAAAATGAAATGTAAAAGCAGAGCATTTAAAATGAAGCAATAGTAAAACTAATAATGAAGTGCAACAAGAAATCTCAACCTAAAAGCAGAGTATTAAAATCACGGAAATTCAATAGAGGAAAAACGGGTTCTCGTGGTTTAGGATCAATGATTAGGGTATTCCTAGGGGTTCCAGACTTATTTATCAACCTATTTAGATGACCTCTAAGCAAGGAATCACAAAGTAATCACATTCGCTCTCGCGCAATGGGACCTCTCCTAAAAGACAACCTGACTTGACTCTCGCCCAACGATTGGAAATTCAAGAGGCCTTAAGTATGGACCTTACAAAGCCTAATAACACCCTAGACAATCAATCTCTTGAGCTAGGAAGATGCTATCTTAATTTAAGCATGTTCAAGTGATTCCCCAAACGCCTCTCGGGGGGGATTCACCAAGAGATCGAATTTCAATTGATCAGAAAGAAACAAGCGTTAAAAACACTTAAATTAAAGAGATCTAAGACCTTAATTAAACATAAACAAATCTGGAAATCCCTAAGTTTTCCCCTAATCTTACCCTTTCCTCAAGAACCCTAGACTAACTTACTCAGAATTCATGAAATAAAACAGACTTAAAATCGAAAATCAATTGCATAAAACTTAAGACTAAAACAATCGTAAATGCCTTTGTAAAAATAAGACTCGAAATTTGCTAGAAAAGATTGTATATTGAAACTTGAAATTCTAGTACAATTTATAGATCAAAAAGTAAAAAGGAAATTTCCTTAAGAAAGAAAATAGAAAAAGCCTAAAATAATTGTTGGGCTTGCACAAATGGGTCTTGATGGGCCTTTTTCGCAGAGAAGCCCAAGAAGTCAATCTTCGTCGAAAGTCTTAGTTCTGGTCCGCAAATTCACTCGACCAAGTGATGGTCGAGTGTCATGCTCGAGTGTCAGAGACTCGAGTGCCAAATCTTCTAGTTCGCATCCTGAACTTCAACCTTAGGCCAGACGAATCCTCATTGGTCTTCTTGTAATCCGAAATACTCCGTGATAAGCTCCAAAAAGTACCTAAAAATCCATTTTATGCAATGTATGCAATGCCCAACACTAATAATGCAAATTATGCTTAAAAGAACCTAAAACAATGATAACAATGCAAGTATGAATGCAAAGCATGCTAAATAATGGTCCTAAAATGTGGTAAAATGCAGACACATCAGTTGTAAGAAGGATGATTCTATATTCATCTTATGCTTTTCTTTTTTTTACTTAGCTAGCTGAACCTAACGAAGGATCTTATGCAATGTATCTCAAGCCCGTAAAATGGAATTCGATTATGAGGCAACAAATCTGGTTCTTTTTGAGACACAACCTAAGTATTGGTTTCAAAGGTCAATGATCTACCAATCATTGTTCAAGAGGGAAAAAACGCAAGTCAGAGAGTTCATTATGGTTACTAGCCAATCAACCTAGCAAGTCTGTCTATTATTAGCAAGATGATTCCCAAAACTCTAGACTCAATCCTATATGAATGCAGTGCAGCTATATGAACACTCTGTTTTTAACTGATGTTTTTTTTTCGATTTTTTCAAATTTTTATGGGTTTTCAATGCCTTAGATGATATGCAATCGAAAAATATGCTAACTGAAAATATTTTTGGTTTTTCTATGCCTTAGATGTAATGCGAATGATGAAATGCAAAGAATAAAAACTAAGAATCACAGAAAACAAAGTCAAATGTCCTGTAGAACCCTCCCCCAAACTTAAATCACACTGTCCCTTGTGTGTATAAAATTCCGAAAGAGGATCCTAGACCAGCAAGTCAAGTGAAAATATGCAATGGTATATACAATGAAGGGAAGCATTTGGTACCTCTTAGTTGTTCCAGTAACCGGTGACTTGGTTACGCATGAATTCCATGTATCGAGCATTCTCCCTCTGACGCTCGAGCTCAGCTTGCTCGATTGTCTTGGTCGAGTGTCGTGATTGATGCTCGACCTCAGCTTGCTCGAGTATCTGGCTCGAGCTTCCACCTGCTGCGTCGGATGGTCTCCTATATAAGAATGCCGCGGTGTTTGCTGAGGAGTGCCTAGCCGGTGTTGGTTGCTGCTGTCTCTCATGGTTCATGGATACAGAGGTGCGCCTTGGGCGGATTGCCAGTGATGGCGGACCACCGCTCCTTTCCAAAACAGCTACCCTTCTGCTCAGCTCCTCATTCTCTAGCCTTATAGCCTCGTCATTAGTAGTCAGCTTCTTGACTTTCTTCATGAGCCACTTGTTCATCTTTTGCAACAAGCCAATGTGATTGTGTGCTTCCTTAATCGTGGCTCCTTGACGTGGTGGCATAGCATACTCTTCGAAACAGTATGCCTCGGGATCTACCTCGTCATTGTCTGTCGGAGATGAGTGTGGTGGTGGACCGTTTGGATCATATAGAACCTCCAGAGGTGGGTTGAAATCCGTGTTCTGCCCCATTCGTATTGACGTATATTCCCTGTTGGGCAGAAGCAGCAAAGCGTTTGGCCTTAATAAGTGATGGAAAGAGTATATAGGCTTACCTTGCACATCTGCAGCGGATAGGAATTGACTCTTCCTTAGATGATCCAAGTTCATGAATCGAGGATCTGCCCATTCTCTATCATCGATTGCGACTCCACAGCTTTCCAGAATGCAAGTGACGAGTCCTCCAATAGTTATCTTGCCATCACTTCCGCCAGTCCTGTTGTCTCTTGCCCAATCGCGGTAAGTGACAGCTGGTTCGCGAATTGGATGGTAAGGCCTGCTTTGTTTCTATCTCCGAGGATCGGGGATCCGTCACTCTTTGTCCCAACTAAGTCTTTTAGCGTGGTCACCAGCATCTCCATCTCCCCAAGATTGATAGTGCCTGTAGTAAAACGTGAGAAGAAAGTATTTGCAAGGATCATGCGAAAATACCTCAAAGCTGGGTTTCGGATCAGAGATCCCTTCGATCGAGCTGACGAGAATCTGCTTCTTGCTGAAGCTATGGAGCGCCATAGATCGTCGATCTCGGCTCTGTCAAAGTCAGGTCCATAGTTCTCAGATTCGGCTCTAGGAAACTGGAATAGGTCCCAGAGTGCTCTGAAAGTCATGCGATAGTCTCGCTCCCTTATTGCAAAAAAGATGTATCCGCCACCTTGTGTTTCTTGAACACCCATATTCTCTGCATCATAGAGAACAATTTGGACTGTGGCGAGAAACAGATAAACAGGTTTTTGCTGTGTTTTCTCAAATACCAAACTGTCTATTTAATCAATTGCAGTACAGTATGGTGTCAATCCAATGGGAGAGTAACTAGCAATCAAGATGTAATCTACTTATTCTAATCTAAGCCAGATTCAGTTTTAGCGAGTGATTATCTATCCTAGGTGACAATGAAATCTTAAAACAAAATGCTAAAAATTAAACAAAGTATTAGAATGCAAAAAGCAGAGCATTAAAAGTAAAGCAATAGTGAAACTAATAATAAAGTGCAACACGAAATCTCAACCTAAAGCAGAATATTAAAATCACGAAAATTCAATAAGGGAAAAACGGGTTCTCGAGGATTAGGATCAATGATTAGGGTATTCCTAGGGGTTCTAGACTTATCTATCAACCTATTTAGATGACCTCTAAGCAAGGAATCACAACGTAATCACATTCGCTCTCGAGCAATGGGACCTCTCCTAAAAGACAACCTGACTTGACTCTCGCCCAACGATTGGAAATCCAAGAGGCCTTAAGTATGGACCTTACAAAGCCTAATAACACCCTAGACAATCAATCTCTTGAGCTAGGAAGATGCTATCTTAATTTAAGCATGTTCAAGTGATTCCCCAAACGCCTCTCGGGGGGGATTCACCAAGAGATCGAATTTCAATTGATCAGAAAGAAACAAGAATTAAGAACACTTAAACTAAAGAGATCTAAGACCTTAATTAAACATAAACAAATCTAGAAATCCCTAAGTTTTCCCCTAATCTCACCCTTTCCTCAAGAACCCTAGACTAACTTACTCAGAATTCATGAAATAAAATATAAACTTAAAATCGAAAATCAATTGCATAAAACTTAAGACTAGAAAAATCGTAAATTGCTAAAAGAAAGAACTCGAAATTTTGCTGGAAAAGATTGTATATTGAAACTTGAAATTCTAGTACAATTTATAAATCAAAAGATCTCAAAGAAAAAGGAAAAATACTTAAAGAGAAAAAGGGAAAAATTCCCTTGAAAGAAAAATGGGAATTTCCTTTTAAAAGTTAAACGGAAATTTCCCTAAGAAAGAAAATAGAAAAATAACTTAAAAGAAGATTGGGCTTTGCACAAAGGAGCTTTTGATGGGCCTTTTTCGCAGAGAAGCCCAAATAGTCAATCTTCGTCCTAAGTCTTAGTTCTAGCCCGTAAAGTCACTCGACCAAGTGATGGTCGAGTGTCATGCTCGAGTGTCGGAGACTCGAGTGACAAATCTTCTACTTTGCATCCTGAACTTCAACCTTAGGCCAGATGATTCCTCATTGGTCTTCTTGTAATCTGAAATACTCCGTGATAAGCTCCAAAAAGTACCTAAAAGTCCCTTTTATGCAATGTATGCAATGCCCGACACTAATAATGCAAATTATGCTAAAAAGAACCTAAAACAATGATAATAATGCAAGTATGAATGCAAAACATGCTAAATAATTGTCCTAAAATGTGGTAAAATGCAGACACATCAACTCCCCCAAACTTAGTCTTTGCTTGCCCTCAAGCAAATATGCATCGAACTAAGAAGGAAGAGAAGTTGCTGACAATGGGAACATCTTACTTAAACAAATGACACACCAAACTGAAAAACCGTAACCCACAAGTGAAACCTCATTCTTTTGTAAGAACCACAATTTACTTTCATCAAGGCTTAACATCAAGACCGATTATTTCCTAACACTTAGCTAGTCTCTTAAGAAACTCAGATTCGAAACCTATTTCTCTTAAGTGCAGTCCGCAAGAGGGGCTATTGATCAAAGACCTTGGGATTCAACTTCCTCAAATTCAGCTAGTCGCTAATGGTTTAAGCATTTTCGATCACTTCTCAACTCCTTACTCGTTTTCATTGGCTTTTAGCTTTATCAATGAGGCACGAAAAAGTACGGGTTTACGCACAGTCCCGGTTCACCTTAGGCATCGATGTATTAGCTTTATCAATGAGACGCGAAAAAGTACGGTTTTACGCACAATCCCGGTTCATTTTAGGCGATATCGAAATGGTTTTATTGATGAACACAAGAAGGTACGGGTTTACGCACAATCCCTGTTCATCTTAGACCATATATTTTGAGCCGAGTTTTGAGAAGGATGATTCTATATTCACCTTATGCTTTTCTTTTTACTTAGCTAGCTGAACCTAACGAAGGATCTTATGCAATGTATCTCAAGCCCCTAATTTGGAAAATAGAATTCGATTATGAGGTAACAAATCAGGTTCTTTTCGAGACACAACCTAAGTATCGGTTTCAAAGGTCAATGATCTACCAATCAGTGTTCAAGAGGGAAAAAATGCGAGTCTAAGAGTTCACTATGGTTACTAGCCAATCAACCTAGCAAGTCTACCTATCTAGCAAGTTGATTCCTGAAATTCTAGACTCAATCCTATATGAATGCAATGCAGCTACATGAACACTCTGTTTTTGACTTATGCATTTTCGATTTTTTTCAATTTTTTTTTGGTTTTTCTATGCCTTAGATGTGATGCAAATGGACAAATGCAATAATAAAAACTAAGAACCACAGAAAACAAAGTCAAATATCCTCTAGAACCCTCCCCCAAACTTAAATCACACAGTCCCTTGTGTGTATAAAAGTCCGAAAGAGGATCCTAGACCAGCAAGTCAAGTGAAAAATATGCAAAAGCAAGCCAAGTAAAAGCAATGTAAAAGCAAGTCAATTGAAAAATATGCAATGGTATTTATAATGAAAGGAAGGGGTTTTTGTACCTCTTAATGGTTCCAGTAATCGGATGCCACATTTCGCATGAGCTCCATGTAGTAGTCATTATGCCTTTGACGCTCGAGCTCAGCTTGCTCGAGCGTTTCCGTTGAGTGTTCGGAATGCTCGACTGATTGGTGCTCGAGCGGTTGGCTCGAGCTTGCTCTTGCTGCATCGAATGGTCTTCTGTATGAGAATGCTGCGGGGTTTGCTGAGGAGTGTCTAGCTGGTGCTGGTTGATGTTGCCTCTCACGATCCGTGGATATGGAGGCTCTTCTTGGGCGAATAGTTGGTGGTGGTGGTGGTGGTCCGCTGTTCCTTTCTAGAGCTGCCACTTTCCTACTTAGATCATCGTTTTCTTGCCTTCTAGCCTCGTCGCTAGCAGTCAGCTTCTTCACCTTCTTCATCAACCATTTGTTCATTTTCTGCAACAAGCCTATGTGCTTGTGTGCTTCTCGGATCGGGTCTCCTTGACAAGGTGGCATCGTGTATTCTTCAAAACAATATGCTTCGGGATCCACCTCATCGCTGTTTGTTGGAGATGAACTCTGCTGAGGGTCATTGGGATCGTACAAGGCTTCTAGAGGCGGATTGAAATCTGTGTTTTGCCCCATTCTTATTGTCGTGTACTCCCTGTTTGGCAAGAGTAGAAAAGCGTTTGGTCTAAGTAAATGATGGAAAGAGTAAAGGAGCTTACCTCGAACTTCCGTCGTAGCCAAAAATTGACTTCTCCTTAAGTGATCGATGTTCATGAACCGAGGGTCAGCCCATTGTGTCTCATCGATTGGCACATTACACCTTTCTAGAATGCATGTGACAAGTCCGCCAATGGTGATCTTTCCATCACGTCCTCCAGTTTTGTTATCTCTTGCCCAATCTCGGTATGTGACCAATTGGTTAGCAAACTGGATGGTTAATCCAGCATTGTTTCGATCTCCAATAATCGGGAATCCGTCGCTCTTTGTACCAATAATGTCTTTAAGAGCAGTCACCAACATCTCCATTTCTCCTAGATTAATTGTTCCAGTAGTAAAACGTGAGAAAAATGTATTTGCTAGGATTGTTCAAAAATACCTCAATGTCGGGTTTCGGATAAGCGATGCCTTAGATCGGGAGGATGAGAATCTGCTCCTTGTTGATGCAATCGACCTCCACACATCATCCAACTCAGCTCTATCAAAATCTGGTCCATAATTTTCGGACTCGGCCTTTGGGAACTCGAAGAGGTCCCTAAGTGCTTTGAATGTCATTCGATAGTCCCTTCCTCTTATTGCAAAGAAGATGTAACCGCCACCTTGCTTTTCTTGGAGACTCTCGTTTTCAGCATCGTATAGAACGATTTGAACCGTCGCCAAGAACTGAAGAGTCTCCTCCTTGTATGCTCTTTGCGGATATTGCACAAATGTGGACAGCCCATAATTTTGTAGCATGAGATCTACATCTCTTGTTATCCCCATTGCAGTCAGCGCTTCCTTGCATGGATAGCGGGTTCCTAGAAAATCCATCCTCCGCAGATCGCTTAGTGCTTTTGCCGAGTTATGCCTCTCCTTCATCTCCTTCTCTCTTTTTCCGGCAAGGATTATCTCCCTTGCTTCCGCTGCCTCTCTTTCGCCATATCCATCTTCGCGGAGTGTTTCAGCAGCAAGATCCGGGTCCAATTCGTCTTCATCCATGTATTCTTCTCTTTCTTCCGACTCATTCTCAGATTGCACTTCCACCTCCTCTTCTCCTTTCTGCCAGGTCTGCTTGCGGCCATAGAAGACTCTCCTTGGGAAGGATTGCTTCTTGTTCGAGCATTATTTTTGGCTCTGAGGCGGAGGAGGTTGGCTTTGTTGGATTTGCCGTATGTCATGGTGAAAGTAGGTCAGAGGAAGAGCAAGTATTCAGACACTCGAACAAGACACTCGAGCAGAGGTGATCGAGTGTAGTGGATGAACAAAAAGAGAGATGATTTGCTTCTGTAAAAGAGAGAACAACTAGAGAGAAATGTTAGAGAGAGAATGTATTTCGTGTGAATGAAAGGAGAGAGGCTCCTCCTCCTTTTATAGAGGAGAAAAACAAGGGGGAGCCTTTTCAAATTCAAAATTTGAACTTGGATTAAATCAAATCTTTTTGAATTAAATGGAAAAGATATTGCATTAAAGAAAGATTTAACCCATTTTTCGGAGTAAATGTCTCCCCTTTCTCAGCTTTTGGCAGTTATAGCCTTGGAGGCATGTGAATAGGCATGAAGGCGGGACACTCGAGCCTGACACTCGAGCAGGTTTGGTCGAGTGTCAGTCTGCCAAAAGCTGGCTGATGCTCGAGTGGGACACTCGACCAGGCGTGGTCGAGTGTTGTCCCATCTTGTCGGTTTTGATCCCACTTGTCCCATGTGGGCCCCATTTTCCTGCAAAAGAGACCCAAAAAACCTTCCAAGTGCATGTAAGTCGAAATAGATGCAAGTAAAAATGAAAAATAGCAAATTTGTAAGGAAAATATGCGAAAAGGAAGAAATTGAATGTATATACAGAGGATACCTTTGGGATTGCCTCCCAACTGCGCTTGTTTATAGTCTCAAACTCGACTTTCCTCCTTTTTATTGGAGAGGAGGTGGTTCATCGAGCAGAACCGAAGTTCCCTCGGGAATCGTGCTGTTGGCCAAGTAAGGCTTTACTCTATGACCGTTTACAGTGAATCCTTCTCCATTGCTATTGGCTAAAGTGACTGCTCCATAAGGTAAAACTTGTAATACTTTGAACGGACCAGACCACTTTGATCGCAGCTTTCCGGGAAATAACTTGAGTCTTGAGTTAAAGAGAAGCACTTGATCACCAACTTTGATTGTTTTACGCTGGATCTTTTTGTCGTGAGCTGCTTTTGTTCGATCCTTGTATGCTTTTGAGCTGTCATATGCTTCGAGTCTGATTTCTTCGAGTTCATGTAGGTCCATCTGCCTCTTTTCTTGTGCTGTCTTGATATCGAAATTCAAGAGTTTGGTTGCCCAAATTGACTTGTACTCTATCTCAACTGGTAAATGGCAGGATTTTCCATAGAGCAATTGAAAAGGTGTGCGGCCAATAGGTGTTTTGAAAGCAGTCCTATAGGCCCAAAGAGTATCATCCAATTTGGCGGCCCAATCACGTTTTGACAGCCCAACTATCTTCATCAAAATCGATTTGATTTGTCTATTAGAGACTTCAACTTGTCCGCTGGTTTGAGGATGATAAGGAGTTGCCATTTTGTGTTTAACCCCATGTTTTCTAAGCAAATTTTCGAAAACCTTGTTGACAAAATGGGATCCTCCATCGCTAATCACAACTCTTGGCACACCAAATCTGGGAAATATAATGTGTTTGAAGAGTTTAAGTACTACCTTTGCATCGTTTGTAGGAGCTGCAATAGCTTCTACCCATTTAGAGACATAATCCACAGCAACCAAAATGTAACTGTTTCCTAAAGAAGGAGGCTTAAATGGTCCCATGAAATCGATTCCCCAACAGTCAAACACTTCTATCTCCAAGATCGGATTCTGCGGCATCTCATTCCTCTTGCTTATACTGCCCATTCTTTGGCAGCAATCACATCTGGATATGAACTCTTGGCAGTCTTTAAAAATCGATGGCCACCATAATCCGGATTGAAGGATTTTCTGTGCTGTTTTGAATGCAGCAAAGTGTGCTCCATAAGTAGATCCATGACAATGTTCCAAAATTCTATTGACTTCCTCTTCTGATACACATCTTCTGAATAGTCCATCAGATCCTTGCTTGTAGAGATAAGGCTCATCCCAAAAATACTGCCTTACATCCCTAAAAAATTTCTTCCTTTGATGATAATTCAAGGTTTTAGGCAGTTCTCCTCCGACCTAATAGTTTACCAAGTCGGCATACCATGGTAAGCATGTTCCCACAAACTTCGATCCGATCGAAAAACGTCTTCTTTGTCTGTGGGTTCGACACTCGAGCAGGTGGTGCTCGAGTGTCATGGTCGAGTGTTCGGTGGAAAAACTCAACAGTTGCTCTTCAGGCATAGAATCATTCATTGGAAGGGTTTCTTCAACCTGTATCTTTGATAAGTGATCAGCAACACCGTTTTCAACCCCTGGTTTATCGACTATCTCCATGTCGAATTCTTGCAGCAACAAAATCCATCTAAGCAGTCTAGGCTTAGCATCCTTCTTTTTCATCAAGTATCTTAGAGCTGCATGATCAGTATGCACAATAACTTTTGATCCAACCAGATAGGACCGGAATTTCTCAAAGGCAAACACGACTGCAAGCAATTCTTTTTCCGTGGTGGCGTATTTCACCTGGGCTTCGTCTAGTGTTCTACTAGCATAGTAGATCACATTCAGTTTCTTATCATCTTCTGTCCTAGAACTGCTCCAACAGCGTAGTCACTAGCATCACACATTCTCTCAAAAGGGAGATTCCAATCAGGTGCCCCTTTCAGAAATCTTATGACCTAGAACGATCCCTTCTTTCACCATAAAGTGGCATTTCTCCCAATTAAGCACTAAATCCGTCTCAACGCACCTAGATAGAACCCTGCACAAGTTTGACAAACAAGAGGAGAAGGAAGAACCATAGACAGAGAAATCGTCCATGAACACTTCGACCATCTCCTCAATCAGATCCGAAAATATAGAAGTCATGCAACGTTGAAAAGTAGCAGGTGCATTACAAAGACCAAATGGCATTCTCCTATATGCAAATGTACCATAAGGGCAAGTAAAGGTTGTTTTTTCCTGATCATTTGGATGTATAGGGATTTGGAAAAATCCACTATATCCATCAAGGAAACAATAATATGAATGATTAGCCAACCTTTCAAGCATTTGGTCGATGAATGGCAAAGGATAATGATCTTTTCTAGATGCAGAATTCAATTTCCTAAAATCAATGCACATTCTATGTCCTGTAATGGTTCTAGTTGAAATCAAATCATCATTTTCGTTTCTAATGACAGTGACCCCTCCCTTTTTAGGCACACAATGCACAGGAGACACCCATTTACTATCAGAAATAGGATAGATTATATCAGCATCTAACAGTTTTAAAATTTCTTTTTTAACGACCTCCTTTAAATTTGGATTCAATCTCCTTTGAGGTTCCCTGCTAGAATAAGATTCATTTTCAAGGTGAATTCTGTGTGTGCATAAATCGGGAGAGATCCCTCTAATGTCAGACAGTGAGTATCCTAAGGCTTTTCTAAACTGTCTTAATTCAGAAAGCAACATGTTTAACTCATCATCACTCAATGTATTATTTACTATTACTAGATAAGTAGAGTTAGATCCAAGAAATGCGTACCTGAGCCCGGAGGGGAGTGGTTTGAGTTCCACTTTCGGTGATTTGAGCTCCGACCAGTCATCATCGAGTGGACACTCGACCTTAGTGTGGTCGAGTGTTATGGTCGAGTGTTGATTTCCAGAGGCTAAATCGGAATGCTCGAGCTTGGTGTGCTCGAGTGTTGAGGTCGAGTGTAAGGCCTCGAATTGTTTTTCACTTTTCAGTGATTTGCAAGAGTCCAACAAGCCTTTGTAGACCTCAGTTTCTTCGTATATGTATCCATTACAACCGTCTTTTATCAAAGCAGTACCAAGGTGGTCTTTCTCCATCAATTCTCCAAACAGGTCCTTTGAAAGATCATCTATTTCTTGCACCACGAACAGCTGACCCTCAATGGTCGGTTTTCTCATTATGTCACTGATGCTGAAAGTCATCTTTAAATCTTTCCCAAGGTTGAGTTCGATTTCTCCTTTTGGCACATTGATCACAGCTCCTGCTGTGGCTAAAAAGGGCCTTCCAAACAGCAAAGGGTCCTTTGGTTCTTCTCCCATATCTAGAACAACGAAATCCGTGGGGATTTCTACTCCTCTAACCCGAACTGGTAAGTCTTCTAGAATTCCATGTGGAATCCTAACCGATCTGTCAGCTAGTACCAAGGATATCTTACAAGACTTGTATTTATCGAACCCTAATCTTTTGGCGACTGTTAGAGGCATTAGGCTGATCGATGCCCCTAAATCACACAAGCAACTCCTGAATGTGAGAGGTCCAAGCGAACATGGAATCGTGAATGTTCCTGGATCATCGAGCTTCTTAGGCACAACCTTTCTTTGTATAATAGCGCTGACTTCATGAGTTAACACAACCATCCCTTCGACTTCTTGTGTTCTGTCCTTGACTGCGTCTTTCAAAAACTTTTGATAAGGGGGCATTAGCATAAAGGCGTCTAGAATTGGTATTTTCACTTCAACGTCCCTCATCTGTTTTTCAAAGAGAGCTTTGTACTTGTCTGCAACATCCTTTTTGAATCTCTGTGGAAAAGGAAGCTGCGGTTTGAAAGGAGGTGGAGCAAACGTCTTTGGGTCTTTTTGTATGTCGGTTGAGTTTTTGGGCTGATCTTCGGACACTCGAGCAGGTGGTGCTCGAGCGTGCTGGTCGAGTGTCAAGGATTTCGGCTTTTTCGTGCTGATTTTTGTCTGTTCTTCAACCAAATCATCCTCCCCTTCTGGAAGGACACTGGCTTCAGTGTTCTCTGTCGGTTCAGTACGAATTAGCAATTCACGGCCACTACGGAGTGTAATGGCGTTGGCGTGATACTCCTTAGGGTTTTGAACAGCTTTTCCAGGTAGCTGTCCGGTTTGTTTGTTTGTTGATGAAGATCCTTGTTGATTCTCCACATATTTGAGATGAGCATTGAGGGTCTCAAATTTGCAGTTGAGTTCATTATGTGAAGCATCGATCTTAGCATGTACTTCAGCAAATTTTCGTGTTAATTCGGAAGCGCTGGCCGTCTGTCCCTTTAGTATCTGCTGCAAGATGTCCATCACTTCAGGTGTTTGTTGTGGTGGTTGGGTGTTGTATCCAGTAGGTGGTTGGTGGTGTGTTTGGTGGTATTGTTGTTTGGGTATGAATGGTTTTGGTTGCGGTTGTGGTTTGGGTGGGTACACCTGGTCGTTTGGATTCGCCACGTTTGTGTTTCTGTAGGATAGGTTGGGGTTGGGTTTGTAGCTGTTGAATTGTCTGAAATTGTTGCTTTGGTTCTGTACGAAATTGACCTCTTCAATATCGTCATCGTCTTCCTCAACCCGTTCTGTTTCACCGACATGATGTACTTGCTTATTGTGAGCTGAAAGTAGCTTGTCCAGTTTGTCTTGTATGGCTTTGAGCTCCTTTCTACTAACCATATCTGAATCTGTTACGCCTCTAGGAGTTCGATCATAGTCTTCACTGTATTGGCCGTCTGCTTGAGCTAAATTCTCCACTAATTCCCATCCATCATCGACATCTTTATTCAGAAAATTCCCATTGCTGGCTGTGTCTAGCAACATGCGTATCTTGGGGATCACGCCTCTGTATAGAGTACTGAGAAGGGACTCAGTAGTGAAACCATGATGAGGACATTGCGATTGGTACATCTTGAATCGTTCCCAAGCCTCAGAGAATGTTTCGGAATGGTTTTGTTTAAAACCAGAGATGGAATTGCGAAGTTTCGCAGTTCTGGAATTTGAAAAGAATTTGCCTAGAAATGCTTCTTTGCAGGCGTCCCATGATGTGATAGATCCTTGTGGCAAGTGTTTTTCCCATAGATGTGCTTTGTCTCCAAGACAGAAAGGAAACAATCGCAATTTCAGAGCATCCTCACTAACCCCGTTTATTTTTGTCAGACTGGTTAGTCTTTCAAATTCATCAAGATGATCTAGTGGGTCCTCAGAAGGTAAACCATGAAATTTACTGTTCTGAACCATGGAAATCATTCCACTCTTAATCTCAAAGTTGTTGTTAGCGATGGCTGGTGGGAAAATTCCATGGCGTTGAGTGTGGATACTGGGAGCATCACCGGCACCTATGTGTCTAACTCTCCTAGGACGAGTTCCTAGTTCAGTAGCTTGTACTTGTTCTTCCATGTTAACCTGATCCGTGTATTCTTCGTTCAATCGGTTTCGTTGTTCTCGCAAGTATTCACGAGGCAAACGGTCTATTCTGTCAGAGTATGGAATGAGGTCTTCACTACCACGGGATCTGGTATTCATGCAAGTGATTTGTGTTGTCGGAATTGACACTCGAGCAGGTGGTGCTCGAGTGTAGTTATCTAGTGTTTCTTGGTTCTGCTAGAGCTCTCTGGATACAGAGAAAAATCAACGAGCTCGAGTTGTGTTGGTCGAGCTTGTTGATTGAGTGTACCTGAAAGCAAAGAGAAAACCAGAAACGTTTTTAGAATAATAGTATAATAAAACTTAGTCTCAGAAAAGTGATTTTCCTAATTGTAGCTAACTATTCCCAGTTGGCAACGGCGCCAATTTGATAAACAGGTTTTTGCAGTGTTTTCTCAAATACCAAACTGTCTATTTAATCAATTGCAGTACAGTATGGTGTCAATCCAATGGGAGAGTAACTAGCAATCAAGATGTAATCTACTTATTCTAATCTAAGCCAGATTCAGTTTTAGCGAGTGATTATCTATCCTAGGTGACAATGAAATCTTAAAACAAAATGCTAAAAATGAAACAAAGTATTAGAATGTAAAAAGTAGAGCATTAAAAGTAAAGCAATAGTGAAACTAATAATAAAGTGCAACACGAAATCTCAACCTAAAGCAGAGTATTATAATCACGAAAATTCAATAAGTGAAAAACGGGTTCTAGAGGATTAGGATCAATGATTAGGGTATTCCTAGGGGTTCTAGACTTATCTATCAACCTATTTAGACGACCTCTAAGCAAGGAATCACAAAGTAATCACATTCGCTCTCGCGCAATGGGACCTCTCCTAAAAGACAACCTGACTTGACTCTCGCCCAACGATTGGAAATTCAAGAGGCCTTAAGTATGGACCTTACAAAGCCTAATAACACCCTAGACAATCAATCTCTTGAGCTAGGAAGATGCTATCTTAATTTAAGCATGTTCAAGTGATTCCCCAAACGCCTCTCGGGGGGGATTCACCAAGAGATCGAATTTCAATTGATCAGAAAGAAACAAGCATTAAGAACACTTAAACTAAAGAGATCTAAGACCTTAATTAAACATAAACAAATCTAGAAATCCCTAAGTTTTCTCCTAATCTCACCCTTTCCTCAAGAACCCTAGACTAACTTACTCAGAATTCATGAAATAAAATATAAACTTAAAATCGAAAATCAATTGCATAAAACTTAAGACTAGAAAAATCGTAAATTGCTAAAAGAAAGAACTCGAAATTTTGCTGGAAAAGATTGTATATTGAAACTTGAAATTCTAGTACAATTTATAGATCAAAAGATCTCAAAGAAAAAGGAAAAATACTTAAAGAGAAAAAGGGAAAAATTCCCTTGAAAGAAAAATGGGAATTTCCTTTTAAAAGTTAAAAGAAAATTTCTCTAAGAAAGAAAATAGAAAAATAACTTAAAAGAAGATTGGGCTTTGCACAAAGGAGCTTTTGATGGGCCTTTTTCGCAGAGAAGCCCAAAGAGTCAATCTTCGTCCTAAGTCTTAGTTCTAGCCCGTAAAGTCACTCGACCAAGTGATGGTCGAGTGTCATGCTCCAGTGTCGGAGACTCGAGTGACAAATCTTCTACTTTGCATCCTGAACTTCAACCTTAGGCCAGATGATTCCTCATTGGTCTTCTTGTAATCCGAAATACTCCGTGATAAGCTCCAAAAAGTACCTAAAAGTCCCTTTTATGCAATGTATGCAATGCCCGACACTAATAATGTAAATTATGCTAAAAAGAACCTAAAACAATGATAATAATGCAAGTATGAATGCAAAACATGCTAAATAATGGTCCTAAAATGTGGTAAAATGCAGACACATCAGAAACTGCATGGTCTCTTCCTTATATGCACGTTCTAGATGAGATACGAATGTGGACAGCCCACAATTTTGCAATATTAGATCCACGTCCCTAATTATTCCCATTGCGGTCAACGCCTCTTTGCATGGGTAGCACGTTCCTGTGAAGTTCATTCTTCGCAGATCATTGAGTGCTCTTGCTGCGTTGTGCTGTTTCTTCATCTCCTTCTCTTTTATTCATGCCCGAATGATCTCCCTTGCTTCCTCGGCTTCTTTCTCGCCGTATCCCGATTTCCAGAGTAATATGAGATCAACCTCTAGATCCTCCTCTACACCTTCTTCGTTTCCCATCTTCGGATCATCTTCGTCCATGTACTCTCTTTCTTCTTCCGACTCATTCTCGGATTGTGTTACTGATGTGATTCTCCCTAGGATAGAACTCTGAAAATCGGGGCTAGAGTACTCGGAATCGAATGAAACTTGAGCAGCGGATAGATTGGAGTGTGAGGAACGTGCTGGTAAGTTTTGAGTGGAATTGATCAAGGGGTTTCTGAGATACGATGGCAAACTCGTTGAGAAACAATATAACTAATGGAATGTTGTGGCGGAATAGTTTATAATAAGATGAGGACGTGATGGAAACTTGTAGGTGACGAATTGAAGTGATTAAATGGATAGATTTCTGTGATTAGATGAATTAAGTGAAGAATCTCTTGGCTCACAACGTGATGAGAGATTCAGGCTCTAGGATTTCCAGAACCGTGGCTTGAGAGCATGAAAACTTTAAAGAAGTCTTTTTGTCAAAATAATACTCTGAGAAATTTACAGCAAGTTTAGGGGTTTAAATACAACCCTAAAACAGAACAGCATGTAGTTTTTAAACCGAAAAACAACATGTAGTTTGAAACTTACATAAAACAACGAAGCGTTTAAATAAAAACAACGAGGCGTCCCCTAATGGTGCACCTCAAAATCTACTAAGTACAAAACCAGATTGGTTTGTACATTATTCTCCTAATGGTAAGACTCCTAAGTAACTCGCCGTAGTGATTCCATCTGCCTCATTAAAAACCATGAGAGAAAACCCAATTGGGAGAAAACTCTCTATGGGAAAAAGAGTACAAACTTCCTCACCTAAGTTACCTAGTTATCATTACCAGGAGAAGTCTTCAAGATGGAGATGTTGAAGACTTGTGCAGCTGCTAGCTCGTCAACTCCTTCTCCAATGAGGGAATGAGCTTCCTTGGCCATCTCCTTAGCTCTGGAACGTGTAATCCGACCCTCTACTTCAGGTGCTGCAGCTGTTGTGTCATCCACGATCATATTAGTTACCAACCTCCTTTTCTCCCTTTTGTCGAGTTTTAATCTGCCCATAGAAGACTCACCTTGATGAGGATTGCTTTTGTTCTGAGCTTCATTTTCTTAGCTTTACGTTGGAGGAGATTAGCATGGTTGCCTTTGCGGTCAGACATGGAGTTCGTTTGTGGGAGAAGAAGAAGAAATTGGGACACTCGATCTTGACCCATGAAATCGATTCCCCAGCAGTCATACACTTCGATTTCCAAGATAGGATTCTGAGGCATTTCATTTCTTCTACTTATACCGCCCGTTCATTGACAACAATCGCACCTGGATATGAACTCTTGGCAGTCCCTAAAGATTGATGGCCACCACAATCCAGATTGGAGAATCTTTTGCGCTGTTTTGAATGTAGCAAAGTGTCCTCCATATTTGGATCCATGGCAGTGTTCTAATATTTCCTTAACTTCTTCTTCTGAAACACACCTCCTGAATAGTCCATCAGATCCTTGTTTGTAAAGAAAAGGTTCATCCCTGAAGTATTGCTTCACATCCCGAAAGAATTTCTTCTGATGATGGTTCAAAGTCTTAGGCAGTTCTCCTGTTACCAAAAAGTTAACCAAATCGGCATACCACGACAAACAAGTACCTACAAGCTTCGAACCAATCGAAAAACATCTTATCTGACCTTGTGTCTGACACTTGGCCAAAGGTTGGTCGAGTGTCATGGTCGAGTGTCTGATAGTGAAACTCAACAAATGTTCTTCTGGCATGTCATCGTCTATAGGAAGGGGTCATTTCACCTGCATTCGTGAGAGATGATCTGCGACACTGTTTTCTATCCCGGGCTTGTCAACTATCTCCATGTCAAATTCCTACAGCAGTAAAATCCACCTAAGTAGTCTAGGTTTGGCATCCTTCTTTTTCATTAAGTACCTTAGAGCTGCATGATCTGTATGCACAGTAACCTTCGATCCAACCAAGTAGGATCTAAACTTCTCGAAGGTGAACACTACTGCAAGCAACTCCTTTTCTGTGGTGGCATACTTCATCTCGGCCTCATCGAGTGTTCTGCTGGTATAGTAAATCACATTGAGCTTCTTATCTTTCTTTTGTCCCAGAACTGCTCCAACAGCGTAATCACTGGCATGACACATTATCTCGAAAGGGAGAGTCCAATCAGGAGCTTGGACAATAGGGGCTATGACTAAGGATTCGTTAAGTTCCAAAAAGGCCTAAGACAGTCTTTATCGAAAATGAAGTCTATTTCTTTGCAGAGGAAACGAGTTAGAGGCCTTGCAGTCTTAGAAAAATCCTTAATGAAACGCCTATAAATCCCTGCATGGCCCAAGAAACTCCTATCGTCTTTCACTGTTTTGGGAGGCTGTAGTTGCACCACGACTTCTATTTTAGCTTTATCAACCTCAATACCCTTTTCAGATATCTTATGACTCAGAACAATGCCTTCCTTCACCATGAAGTGGCACTTTTCCCAATTAAGCACAAGGTTTGTTTCGACGCACCTAGATAGAACCCTGCACAAATTCGATAAACAAGAGGAGAAGGAGGAGCCATAGGCAGAGAAATCGTCCATAAATACCTCAACCATCTCCTCAATTAGATCTGAAATTATTGAAGTCAATGAAGGGTAAGGGGTAATGATCCTTTCTAGATGCAGAGTTCAATTTTCTAAAATCAATGCACATTCTATGTCCTATAACAGTTCTAGTTGGGATCAAATCATCATTCTCATTCCTAACAACACTGACTCCCCCCTTTTTGGGCACACAGTGCACAGGGGAAACCCATCTCTAATCCGAAATGGGATAAATGATATCAGCATCTAGTAATTTTAAAATTTCTTTCTTAACAACTTCTTTTAAATTTGGATTTAATCTCATTTGAGGTTCCCTGCTAGAGTAGGATTCATTTTCGAGGTGAATTCTATGTGTGCACAAGTCAGGAGAAATTCTTTTAATATCAGACAATGAATATCGTAAAGCTTTCCTAAACCGTTTCAACTCAGCAAGCAACATACCTAACTCATCATCAGTTAATGCATCATTTACTGTCATAGGATATGTTGAGTTAGTTCCAAGAAACGCATACCTGAGCCCGGAGGGAAGTGGTTTAAGGTCCACTTTTGGCGAATTAAGCTCTGACCAATCGTCTGGATCGACTGAGGGTTGACACTCGACCTTGGTGTGGTCAAGTGTAGTGCTCGAGTGTAGAATGTCTGAGGCTGGATCGGGATACTCGAGCTCAGCTCTGTCGAGTGTCATGGTTGAGTGTGTGGCTTCAAGCGTTTCTTCCTTTAAAGGCTTGCAAGAATCCAGCATTCTCTTGTAAACCTCTGTCTCTTTGTGCATGTACCCATCACAACCATCTTTTGTTAAAGCAGTACCAAGGTGATCTTCTTCCATTAACTCCTCGAACAGATCCTCTGAAAGATCGTCTATCTCTTGAACTACAAAAAGTTGTCCTTCAATAGTTGGTTTCCTCATCACATCGCTGATGTTGAAGGTCATCTTGAAATCCTTCCCCAAATTAAGTTCAATTTCTCCTTTGGGTACATTGATAATAGCTCCTGCAGTGGCCAAGAAGGGCCTTCCAAACAACAAGGGGTCTTTAGGTTCTTCTCCTATGTCAAGAACAACAAAATCCATTTGGGATTTCTACTCCTCCAACCTGAATCGGTAGATCTTCTAGAATACCATGTGGAATTCTAACCGATCGATCAGCTAATACCAAGGATATCTTGCAGGTTTTGTACTTGTCAAATCCTAAACGTTTGGCAACTGTTAGTGGCATCAAACTGATTGATGCTCATAAATCACATAAGCAGCTTCTGAATGTGAGAGGTCCTAAGGAGCATGGAATCGTGAATGTTCCTGGATCATCGAGCTTCTTGGGTACAACTTTTCTTTGTATAACGGCACTGACCTCGTGTGTTAGCACAACCATCCTTTCAACTTCTTGTGTTCTGTCTTTGACTGCATCCTTCAAAAACTTCTAGTAAGGAGGCATCAACATGAAAGCATCCTGAATTGGTATCTTCACCTCAACGTCCTTCATATGTTTTTCAAAGAGAGCCTTGTATTTGTCTGCAACGTCCTTCTTGAATCTCTGTGGGAAAGGAAGCTGGGGTTTGAAGGGCGGTGGAGCAAACGGTTTTGGGTCTTTCTGCAAGTCAGTCGGTTTTCTGGGCTCAGGAAGCGATACTCGACCAGATGTTGGTCGAGTGTCATGGTCGAGTGTCAGAGGTTTCGGCGGTTTCGTGTTGATTTATGTCTGTTCTTCGACCAAATAATCCTCTCCTTCCTGAATGGCACTGTCCTCAGTGGCGTCTGTGTCCTCAGCACGGATTAGTATTTCACGGCCATTACGAAGTGTAATGGCGTTGGCGTGATACTCCTTAGGGTTCTGAACGGCTTTTCATGGTAGTTGTCCAGTTGGTTTCATGGCTGATGAGGATCCCTGCTGATTCTCGACATACTTGAGGCGGGCATTAAGAGTTTCAAACTTGCAGTTGAGGTCATTATGGGAAGCATCTATCTTAGTATGTACCTCAGCAAATTTCCTTGTTATTTCAGAAGCAGTGGCTGTTTGTCCTTTCAGTATTTGCTGTAATATGTCCATGACCTCAGGTGTTTGTTGGGGTTGAGTTGTGTTGGTTGATTTGTAACCAGGTGGTATTGTGTGTTGGTGGTGATGAGTTTGCTTGTATTGGTGGTTTGGGTGGTTTATACTTGATCTTGAAGGTTCGCCACATTGGTGTTTCTGTAGGAAAGGTATGGGTTGGGTTTGTAGTTGTTGTAAGGCCTGTAGTTGGTACTTTGATTTTGCACGAAACTGACCTCCTCTTCCTGATCTTCGTCCTCTCCAACCTCTTGTGACTCACTTACATGGTGCACCTGCTTTTGGTGAACTGAGAGCAACCTATCGAGCTTGTCTTGTATGGCTTTGAGTTACTTCCTACTAACCATGTCAGGATCGGCTATACCTCTAGGAGTTCGATCATAGTCTTCACTGTATTGGCCATCTGCTTGTGCTAAATTTTCTGTCGCTTGTTGTATCTAGTAACATTCGGATTTTGGGGAGCTCCTCTGTAGAGAGTGCTAAGAAGTGACTCAGTAGTAAACCCATGATGAGGACATTGGGATTGGTACATCTTGAATCGTTCCCATGCCTCAGAGAATGTCTCAGAGTGGTTTTGCTTGAAACCGGAGATAGAATTGCGAAGTTTCGCTGTTCTGGAGTTGGAGAAGAATTTACCTAGAAACGCTTGTTTGCAGGTATCCCATGATGTAATAGACCCTTGGGGCAGGTGTTTCTCCCACAGGTGTGCTTTGTCTCCAAGAGAGAAATGAAACAACCTCAGCTTTAAAGCATCCTCACTAACCCCATTAATCTTTGTCAAACTGGTTAGTCTCTCGAACTCGTCTAGATGATCCAGCGGATCCTCGGAAGGCAAACCATGAAACTTGTTATTCTGTACCATGGAGATCATACCACTTTTAATCTCAAAGTTGTTGTTGGCAATTACTGGTGGAACAATTCCATGGCGTTGTGTGTGAATACTGGGAGCATGTACGTGGACGAGGTTCCAATGTGTCTTATGCGCCTAGGACGAGGTCCTAGGTCAGTAGCTTGTACGTGGTCCTCCATGTTCCGCTGTTCCCGCAAGTGTTCGCGAGGCAAATGGTCTATGTTGTCGGAGTAGGGAATGAGATCTTCACAACCACGGGATCTGGTATTTATGCACGTGTGTTTTTGTCAGTGGAAAAGGACGCTCGACCAAAGGTTGATCGAGTGTATTGGTCGAGTTTTCTGGGAACAGAGAGAAATCAAGATACTCGAGCTTAGACGGTCGAGTGAGTTGATCGAATGTTCCTGAAAAGAGACAAAAACCGATGTTTAGAATGTAGTTATAAAACTTAGTCTCAGGAAAGTAAAAATCCTAATTATAGCTAACTATGACCCAGTTGGCAACGACGCCAATTTGATAACAAGGTTTTTGTGTGTTTTCAAATAACCTACTGTTATGTAATCAATTGCAATACAGTATGTTGTCAAACCACTAGGTGAGTAACTAGCAATCGGGATGCAATCTACTTATCCTAATCTAAGTCAGATTCGATTTTAGTGAGCAGTAATCTAATATAGGTGTGAATGAAATGCTTAAAACAAAGTGCAAAAACATAACGTAAAAACAGAGCAAAAACAGAGCAGTAGTAAAACAGAGTAAAGTGCAAAACAAAGTAATTGTAAAGCAGAGTTTTAATCTAAAAACAGAATATTATAGTTCACGAAAATTCAATGGAGAAAAAGGGGTTCTCGAGGTTAAGGATCAATGATTAGGGTATTCCTAGGGGTTCCAGACTTGTTTATCAACCTATTCAGATGACCTCTAAGCAAGGAATCACAAAGTAATCACATTCATTCTCATGCAATGGGACCTCTCCTGAACAACAACCCGACTTGACTCTCGCCAACGATTAGAAGTTCAAGAGGCATTAAGTATGGACCTTACAAAGCCTAATAACACC
>JAKUCM010005207.1:0-17422 GCA_023374145.1 Lepidium sativum | reverse complement strand
GAAAAGTATTGTAATAATTTTTTTTATTTTCAATGCATTTTTGATTTTGGTTTTCCTAATTTATCCTCATTTTTCTTATTAGTGATTAATATCTTTTTTGTATCTCCTATATAATAACTAAATTTTTAAAAGGGGTGAACTTTCGAAACATCTGTATATTAGAAACGAAGAGAATATATTCTGTAGTATGGTGAGTTTTTCAACTCTGCAATGAAATTTCACACTATGAAAAATACTACAAGATTACGTTTAAAATTATAGAAAATGATGTAATATATACTCCGTAACATAATCGTTTGAAAAAGACATGTAGTATAGTGTTAAGTGATATTATTGTCACTTTATCATGACTTGGATCCAGACTAACATAACGCATGCAGACTCGATCTTCTTTTAATGATACAAATGTGTGCCTCTTAATCGTAAAGGGTCCACTAAAAAAACTCTGAATATATCCAATTTTAATGGAGGAAAAGTAAAAAAAGAAATTTAGTATATTGGAGACAAAATATATAACACAATAATATCTTGTACAATTTTCAATAAATTTTTAAACTGAAAAAAAATGAATTCTTATAAAAATACATTCATTCAACATTATAATTTTTGATCATTTATTTATTTAGAACACATTAAAAAAATTTATATTTTCAATAAAACATAAAAGATAAACAATTAGAAATTAGTTTCTAATTCAATTATTTTATATAATTGAAAAATAGCTAATATAAAAAAATAGTGAAACTAATAAACATAATGAAGTTTATGTAAGAAAGTTACTACTTAATGACTTTTTTAGAAAATTTTCTTTTTCATAGTTAGTTAAAATTCAGAAATTATTTTTTATTTTACAAAAGGATATTATAATATAGTAATTTAAATTATTTGAGTTGTGTACAGTTCTAAAGTACTATATACAAAATAATCTATTGTAAATTCTCTGGATAAACATAAAAAAGAAGAAGATAAATTGTAGAAATATTTTAGAGTTTTGATGATTTAATTTATTTTAGTTTATAATTTGAATATATAAATGAGCTCATTGATAAAGAATAAATATTTTAGTAAAATCGACCTTAAATTTAGAAGGTGGGGACAGTTTGTATTTTTAATGGTAAAATCATTTAAATCATATAAAAATTTAAGTGAGAAAATAACATTTTTCCATGGTTTATTTGGTAAATTTGGAAAGTTAGGAACATAATTTGCTTCTCAAATCAAGAGATAGATCCTAATAATATATTTTTGCAAGTGGAAGTAAATTATAAGGAATAATCTGCTGTTCGAATGGAACATGTGGATATTAAAGAACTCGCAGTAGTTCACACCGCCTATGAAAAGTCTCCATGGGTTTCCCCTCCACGGGTAATAAAAGTTTCACACGCGACAAATGCTTTGTAGATGCTTCCTGGAAGAATACCGACCATCATTCGGGTTTGGGTTGATTCTACTTTCCAAATTCAGTGGGAGGAGAGCTTATGGGTGCACGCTAAGTTAACCAAAACCTCTCGGCCCTTCACGCAGAGGTTGAAACGGTTTTTGTCGTAGAATCATATATTCTTGTCGATCATCCCTCGAACTCTTAATAATAGATCATATATTCTTGTCGTAGAATAAGGGTGTCTGGCTATAATTTTTGATGTACCCCTCTCTTTAATTTGTGATAATATATTTGTCATTGATAAAAAAAATAAGATAAAAAAAATTAGTGGGGCAGCTGCACCCACACTCTTCAACCTATATCCCCCCTTAAATACACTATAAAAAAGCTTATTCATTAAATAATTCTAGAAACAGACTCTTGTATTATAATTAAAGGTTCTAATTTTTAAAATTTTATTATCATTTTCAGATATTTAAAATAACTAATATGCTTTTCGTATTTAAAATATAAACTATCGTTTTTAATGAGAATCCAAAAAAAAATCTTATCTAATCCAAAAATATAGAAGATTTATATGTGGAGAATAGCGTGTAATCTTATACTAAACTAAAACATATTTTATTTCTCATTTTTATACAAACATGAATCTATGTTTTTAGTCATTTGAATATCAGGAAAGAGAATTTATTTTTGGACTGAATTTTCCTTGAAGAATAATTTATATTCTTCCTATTAAATTTGGGAACTCCTGAATTATCAAAAAAATAATAAAAATATATGTGTTATGTTGATATTTTTTATATGATATATTATAATTATGATGGCTCATAATTAATATTAACTATAGAACACAAAAAGTAAAACATAGAAACTCAACTCTATATCTCCGAACATAAATAGATACACTAGAACTTCCATAAATTAATACTCGATAAATTAATAACCTCTATAAATTAATAAAATTTTCTATTCTCAAGTAATGCCAGTGTAAAATTTGATAAAATTTAATAAATTAATAAGATAATAATTATTTTGAAATTCCTATGTAAAATTATAGTCTCAATAATATCATAAATTAATAACTGTAAATATTAGGCATACATAATTATTTTTAAGATAATTTAGTAAAATATGATTACAGTGTTGTTTGTCTTTTTTTTAAAGTTGGAATCTCGTTGGAGCTCATCTCTAATTTTCCTTATTGCTTCTAAAACTTCTGATTTTGTCTTTTCGATCTGCATCCAAATTTTTTGAAGAGTTCTAGACGCGATGATTGCTTTATGAAGTGTAATTGGTTCCAAAACTTCATAATCATCTTCGACTTCATCATCATCATTAATTACAGAAGCCATAATTTATTCTAAAGTCTGAATTTCTGAACATGTATCATTTTCACCTGGATAGTCAAGTAGACTATTGAAATCCATTTTATTTTGATAACCAAGTGTTGGGAATATCCTGCAATCATTTGTACTTACTTGTGTGGTCGGTTCTAACATCGAGATTAGACAAGGTCATATGATACTAGGGGTTGTAATGGCTTGCTAAAGTCCACTTATAATCTGTGACTTGAGATACTCACTGCTAGTACTATATGATCATATTGGGTCACACACCTAAGCAAATAGAGACGATTCAATAGGGAATGATCATTATAGAAATGATTCATGACTTGAGCGTAATAATACATGGTTTCAGATGAGAACATGTGTTTTGGACCAGGCCTAAATTAATCCTAATTCAACTAGGAATTAATTAGATGTTTTGGGCTGAGCCTAAATTAATCCTAATTTAACTAGGAATTAATTAGGTGTTTTGGGCTCGGCCTAAATTAATCCTAGTTCAACTAGGAATTAATTAGGTTAACTTAAAATCCCTATATATATGATATATGGCACATTTTTGACATGATAAGAAACCCTAGCCGCTGATTGCACAAGTCGAAATCCTAAGAGAATTGCACACAAAGTTCTAGAAAACTTCTCTAATACTTGCGTGCGTGTGGACTATCAATAGAGGTGCTACACTTGGAGCACTTGCTGATCTGATACATGATCTTATATCCGCTGCACTAACCAAACTTCACGTATAATCGAGTTCTCAATTTATCAGATTCAATTAAGTTAATACAAGACCTAGGGCTTAGGGTTTTGCTAGATTAGTCAATTGATAATTGTCGAATTTGCTTAAAAACCTAACAGTGGTATCAGAGCCAGGTTGTATTCTAACTGAAATATGATGTTTTCATGCTTGATTGATTGATTAAAAGTTTGTTTTAATTGAATTAGAATTGCATGATTAGGATTTCATTGAAATTGAAAATTAGGGTTTCATTGAAATCGAAAAATTAGGGTTTCATTGAAATTGAAAAATTAAGGTTTATGGTTTTAGGGTTCTGATGTGATAAACCAAAATAAAATATAACCTAATTTAAAATAGCTCTGAATGATCCGGTTTAATAAGGTTAGACCGGATCTGATTTTTTAGCAATCAGTTTAAGAAAAATTATATCAAGTTAAAGAAAAACCACCAGGTGCCAACCGGCTCAAGGTCAGGATTAGAAAATTCATAAATAAAATTTTAAAGCCAAAAACTTGATACAGCGAGTTTTAACCCTATATCCTACTTGATGAGTCCCGACCCAATGAACCGAACGCGGACAGAGAGCTTACCGAAGGACCCAACCGCGGAACATCAAGTTCAGTCCGTGCCCCGAGTATTGACCCTGGGATTACAACCAGATCAAAGACGGCTGCTCAAAAGACGCAAGCCAAGTGCAACTTGTTCGTGGCCGAGTTCCTGAAGTCGCATGATCTCCGATCATGTGACCAGTTCAGCCGTGACCCGATGGAGGTTGTCCGATCGGTCTTCACCATCTCAAGGTGAAGACCCTAAGTCGTTAAGGCAGCTGGGTACTCTTTTTCCCCACCTTGGTTTTGTCCCAAGTGGTTTCCCAAGGGGGGTTTTAATGAGGCCGGGCACTTAGCGCATGGACGCGCAACCCGTCTTGCCGCGTCCATCCTATCTTTTTCTAGCCGTTATGTCTTATATCCGTTACGCTTGTACGGACCTTTTTAGCCGCGCCTTTTCTTTTAGCCCACGTGTCTAGGGCTTCCGCTCTTTTGTTTGCCTATTTAAAGGCCCCTTGTATCTCGTTTTGAAGTTAACCTCCTTGAATGAAAATTGTTTCAACCCCTCGCTGCGTGAGACTCGCATCGAAATCCTTAACCGCCTTGAACCGGGTTCACGACGGCTAAGTTGACCGTATCGTGAGGCGAGTCATTCCTCACGTGTCGTCATTCAATCCCTCTTGGCTCCCTTTCTCTTTTAAGTTTTCCCTAGAATCCCTCTATAAAACTCTCGGATCTAAGTCCGAAAAGTTTCTTTCTTGTTCCGCAACGATCCCTCAACTTTTCCGACTTGTTTCAAACCTTCTCCGACAAATGGCTAATCCCAGAAACCCTCCGTGACGCATCAGTTTTTGGTATCAGAGCCGAAGATCCTCCACGGTTGTGTCTCTCCATCTCTTTTACTCCTTTTGTTTATTTTCCTTGTTTGAGTGCTTTTGTTCATCGTCTTCGTTGAAGCGGTGGAAAAAGGTCGTTCCTTTTCGGTGGTTTCTTTGACCTTTGAGTTGGCAAAGCTGGAATCTTGTTTCGGCTTTACCTCTGGCCATTTATTTGCGATTTTTCTGCGGTTTTTAGTTCGGTTTTCTTCGAAGGATTTTTCCGGGTTTCATTCGAGCTTCGTATCGTGTTCTTGAGTTTCCGCTTTTCTTTTTGTGTTTTCTGCTTTTTGATTCGGAAAAGCTCTTTTCGTTTGGTGTCAAAGCGTTGGTGGTGGTCCTAGAACCCACGTGTCACCCTCTGAGGTTGCGGCGGCAAAGTTGTTTGCCGCCTAGCCTTGCGATTGGCGGCTGGGTTTCTCTCTCCAATCATTGACCACCTTTTTCTGCTTTGACCACCCTCTCTCTCCAATCATGAGCTGTCACATTTGAATTTCCCTCTGTCGCTTTCAAGCCTTATCCACTTTGTTTGTCTTTTCCCGCAGGCAAGGACGCACAGCCGCGAGGTCGTACAACCGCCAGCCCCGACAAGTACGGCCCGACCTGCCATCCGTACCTCGCCGACCGTACATCAGTCCGTACCTTTTTCCGGCGACTTTTCCGCCAGCCATCTGACTTCCGGCACACCGGAAACTGTACGGCGTCCGTACCTTTTTCCGTTCACCGGAAGGCCGTACCAACTTGTCCGTACCATGGCCGAGCAAAACCCACCCCTGGTCCCGCCTCCTCCACCCGAGCTCGGGACCATCTTACTGCAGATTCAGACCCAGCTGGGCCAGATCGACGAGCGTCTCAATCGGCTCGAAATCACTCGGCCCGTTGGCCCTCGGGTACTCCCGCAACGTGAACCACGGGTCCCGTTCCCTCCCGGCCAGCCGCCCGACCAGGGTCAGGTCGAAGATTACTCCACCGAGGAAGACCTAGATTTCCCGAGGCGAAGAAATCCTCGGCGTGATGACCCTCGTCCTATGGGTCCAAATCAAGTGGGGCCTTCTTACAAGCTGTCCGTGCCTACTTTCCCGGGCAAGGTCGATCCAGAGGCCTACCTACAGTGGGAAGGTCGTATGGACAAAGTTTTCTCCTGTTACACCTACCCCGACCAACGGCAAGTGACTTTCGCCGCGGCTCAACTTACCGATCACGCCCTCACTTGGTGGGATCGGGATGTGGACGATAGGAGGAGAAACTATGAGCGGCCTATAGCTACTTGGGCCGCGATGAAAGCTCTTATGAGGAGACGTTACATTCCTCAATACTACAGCCGCGACTTGCAAAGGCGTTTTAGGAGGCTCACCCAAGGCACAAAGGGTGTTGAAGAATATTTTGAAGAATTTGAGCATTTAAGGAACCGACTGCAACTTGAAGAAACTGAGGAAGCCTTGATGGCTCAGTTCCTTGACGGAATGAACGAGAGGATCACTCGGAAAGTCGAACGCCAAACATACAACGGCTTCGAAGAAATGCTACATCTAGTCGTCCAAGTCGAGCAACAAATCAAAAGGAAGAACTTGATGGGACCACAGACCAGAGGTCAAGGTTTACCCAGCTGGACCCCGAGCACCTCATCCGCCCCAGGGAATAGCCGCATGGCTGATAAACCAAAGATTGCTCAAATCGAGTCTCGGTTCAAGCCCCGCGAGAACAACCTTAATCCGTGACCCGAGTCTCGTCCGCAGTCCACCGATGCCAGGACGATAGACATTGAATGTTTTAAATGTCGAGGACGTGGTCACTATGCCCGGGACTGTCCCAACCAGCGGAAAATGTCCCTCACAGCAACTGGGGATTATGAATCCCAAGATGAGGTCGACGACCAGGCCGTCCTGTCCGAAGAAGCCGAAGCGGAAGAGACCATAGCCGAACCCGAGATCGGAGAACTCCTTATGATCAGACGAGTCCTCAGTGCCAGCCCAACGTTGGAGGAGTCCAATCAACGAGACAACATCTTCCATACTCGTTGCATGGTAAGCGGAAAGGTGTGTGGCTTGATCATAGATGGGGGATCATGTACCAACGTCGCGAGCTCCTATATGGTCAAGAAACTCTCTCTATCAACCACACCCCATCCAAAACCCTATAGGCTCAAATGGTTAAATAACAAATCAATGATAGATGTCTCCGAACAAGTTTTGGTTGCATTCAATGTGGGACCTTACAAGGACCAAGTCCTATGTGATGTAGTGCCAATGCAAGCCAGCCACCTTCTGTTGGGTCGGCCTTGGCAATTTGACAAGAAGACATCCCATTGCGGTCACACCAATCAATATCATTTCATTCATGATAAGAAACGCATGTGCCTTAGGCCTTTAACACCCGCACAAGTGAATGAATTGCAATCTAATATGACTAAGGATTCGAATCATAAAATAAACCTCTTGATTAATGTTGGTGGTGTGAGGAAGTCCCTTAGAGACTCCTCTTGTCATGTCTTATTAATGGTCTTTAAGGATTTGTTGTCAATAGATAAGGAAGATGTGCACATTCCGGAAGAAATCAAAAAGCTAGTCGAATGCTTCCAAGACGTCTTCCCCGAAGAACTGCCCCAGGGACTGCCACTAATCCGAGGAATTGAACACCAGATTGACCTCATACCAGGGGCCCAACTACCCAACCGAGCCGCTTACAGAGTTAACCCCACCGAGGCCAAGGAACTCGAAAAACAGGTCGGAGACCATATGAGACAAGGCTATGTTCGAGAAAGCCTCAGCCCTTGTGCTGTCCCGGTCCTTTTGGTGCCTAAGAAGGATGGTTCGTGGAGGATGTGCGTGGATTGCCGAGCTGTCAACAATATTACCGTCAAATATAGGCATCCCATACCGCGGCTTGATGACAGGCTAGATGAGCTTAACGGGGCCAGCATCTTTACCAAGATCGACCTTAAGAGTGGCTACCACCAAGTCAGGATGAAGGAAGGAGACGAGTGGAAAACAGCCTTCAAAACCAAGCAGGGCCTCTACGAATGGCTAGTCATGCCTTTCGGCCTATCCAACGCCCCGTCCACCTTCATGCGGCTTATGAATCACTTACTTCGAACCTTTATCAATAAATTTGTGGTTGTTTATTTTGATGATATCCTTATTTATAGCCGCAACCTAGAGGAACATTTGAAACATATTCATGCTGTTTTGACCACACTTCGAGAAGAAAAGCTTTACGCTAACTTCAAGAAGTGTGTTTTCGGGTCTAATGAATTGGTCTTTTTAGGTTTTGTTGTAAGTGCGCAGGGACTTAGGGTGGATCAGGAAAAGATCAAGGCCATTGAAGAATGGCCCACTCCAGCTACAGTGAGCCAAGTAAGGAGCTTTCATGGCCTGGCTAGTTTCTACCGACGGTTCGTTAAGGATTTCAGTACGATAGCCGCGCTGCTCACAGCCATCACTAAGAAGAATGAAGAGTTCACATGGGGATTAGCTCAAGAAAACTCCTTCAGAGAACTTAAAAAGCGTTTGACCCAGGCTCCCCTCCTTGTCCTACCCGACTTTGAAAGAACCTTCGAAGTTGAGTGCGACGCGTCCGGCGTCGGCATAGGAGCCGTTCTGATCCAAGGGGGCAAGCCCGTGGCCTATTTCAGTGAGAAGCTTCACGGACCCACCCTGAACTACCCCACTTACGATAAGGAGCTTTATGCCCTGGTCCGAGCCATGGAAACTTGGCAGCACTATCTCCTCCCGCGGGAATTCGTAATCCATTCGGATCACGAGACCTTAAAGCATCTCCGGGGCCAGACCAATCTCAAAAGAAGACATGCTAAGTGGCTAGAGTTTAAAGAAGCCTTCCCATATGTCATTAAATACAAGAAAGGCAAAGAGAACACTGTGGCCGACGCACTATCTAGACGGCACGCCTTAGTCACAACCATGGAAGCAAGGATTCTAGCTTTCGAGGGCATCAAAGGAGCTTATGAAACCGACCCAGAGTTCGGGCCCAGCTATAAGGAGCATGGAAAAGGGGTATTCTCTCAATATTTTGTCTCTGATGGTTTCCTTTTCCGAGATCGCAGGTTGTGCATCCCGGCCGGCTCGATCCGGACACTTTTACTTCAAGAAGCACACGGCGGCGGTCTTATCGGCCACTTTGGAGTTACAAAAACACTGGAGGTCCTCAAGGAGCATTTTTACTGGCCCAAGATGAAGAGGATGGTGGAGAAATTTGTAGGGCGCTGTATCACGTGTCGGACCGCAAAATCCACACCGCGACCCCACGGGTTATATAAACCCCTTCCGATTCCAAATGGACCTTGGCTTGATTTATCTATGGACTTTGTGCTTGGATTGCCTAACTGCTATCGCAAGGATGCCATTTTTGTTGTGGTTGACAGGTTTTCAAAAATGGCTCATTTCGTGCCGTGCAACAAACTGACGGATGCCACCGCCCTAGCCAACTTGTTCTTCCGAGAAGTGGTGAGGCTACACGGTCTACCTCGCAGCATAGTATCCAATCGTGACCCTAAGTTTCTCGGACATTTTTGGCGGACCTTATGGAGGAAAATGGGCACCAAGCTCTTGTATTCAACAGCATGCCACCCGCAAACCGACGGCCAAACCGAGGTGGTGAACCGGACCATCGGAGCTCTAATCCGAACCACTGTTGCCAGCAACCAAGGAACATGGCTCGAACTCCTACCACTCATGGAATTTGCCTATAATCAGTCCGTTCACTCCGCGACCAAGAAATCCCCTTTTGAGGTCGCCTATGGGTTCAAGCCCCTATTACCTATGGACCTACTTCCTATACCATCTAACGAGATTGAATGCCAAGATGGGAAAGCAAAAGCCGAGTTAATCAAGAAGCTGCACGCGGAAGTTCGGGCAAACTTAGAAAGAAGAACGGAGCAATATGCATCTAAAGCCAACAAGCACCGCAAGGCTATGATTTTAAAGCCAGGCGACTGGGTGTGGCTTCACTTAAGGCCAGAACGTTTCCCTCAATACCGAAAGGATAAGCTCAGCCCGAGGGGAGACGGGCCTTTTCAAGTCATCGAGAAAATCAACGACAACACCTACCGCCTCGAACTCCCAGGTACATATCGGACCTCAACCTCTTTCAATGTAGCTGACTTGGTACCATTTGATGTAGGTGATGACTACGACGTTCTGAGGTCAGAACCTTCGCAAGAGGGAGGGAATGATGAGTCCCGACCCAATGAACCGAACGCGGACAGAGAGCTTACCGAAGGACCCAACCGCGGAACATCAAGTTCAGTCCGTGCCCCGAGTATTGACCCTGGGATTACAACCAGATCAAAGACGGTTGCTCAAAAGACGCAAGCCAAGTGCAACTTGTTCGTGGCCGAGTTCCTGAAGTCGCATGATCTCCGATCATGTGACCAGTTCAGCCGTGACCCGATGGAGGTTGTCCGATCGGTCTTCACCATCTCAAGGTGAAGACCCTAAGTCGTTAAGGCAGCTGGGTACTCTTTTTCCCCACCTTGGTTTTGTCCCAAGTGGTTTCCCAAGGGGGGTTTTAATGAGGCCGGGCACTTAGCGCATGGACGCGCAACCCGTCTTGCCGCGTCCATCCTATCTTTTTCTAGCCGTTATGTCTTATATCTGTTACGCTTGTACGGACCTTTTTAGCCGCGCCTTTTCTTTTAGCCCACGTGTCTAGGGCTTCCGCTCTTTTGTTTGCCTATTTAAAGGCCCCTTGTATCTCGTTTTGAGGTTAGCCTCCTTGAATGAAAATTGTTTCAACCCCTCGCTGCGTGAGACTCGCATCGAAATCCTTAGCCGCCTTGAACCGGGTTCACGACGGCTAAGTTGACCGTATCGTGAGGCGAGTCATTCCTCACGTGTCGTCATTCAATCCCTCTTGGCTCCCTTTCTCTTTTAAGTTTTCCCTCGAATCCCTCTATAAAACTCTCGGATCTAAGTCCAGAAAGTTTCTTTCTTGTTCTGCAACGATCCCTCAACTTTTCCGACTTGTTTCAAACCTTCTCCGACAAATGGCTAATCCCAGAAACCCTCCGTGACGCATCACTACTGCAAGTGCACAACAAACGAAATAGTATTTAGGGATCGAATCCACGAAGAACCAAGTTACACTTTCAATTTCTATTGAATCGCAAGCTATATCAATCAAATCAAGGAAGTGATTTCTAACAACTTAAATGTGATTGTAATCAAATAATTAAAGTAATCGGATGTCGGGTATTCATTCGGGAGTTAGAATTCTTGTCAGGGAAACTATTCAAGAACTACTCTACTCTTATTCTCGGCTTGAACATAAATAAAGGCAAACCAACTCTCACTGAATCTACCCCTCTATCAATAACCTAAAGGTCCTAACTCTCGTTGGTTTCAGATTACAAATAGGCTTTATCGTTTAGGTTCAATTACCCACAATCCAACCTAGCATCAACTCTTGTTGGTAGTGAACGAATTGCTCTTCTAACCTAGTTCTAGTTCTCAACAATCTTCTGGAAAGTTAACAACCTAAAATCATTGACTAGGTGATCAGGCTAATCTATACATTGGACTCAAATACTAGAAGGAGAATCATCTATTCATCAATCCTATTTGTTCCCCACCAGTGAATTCTAAAACCCTAGAATCCCTAAATCTAATCTAAGATCTACTCAGACATAGAACAATGAATAAAGCAAATAATGATGAGTTACACAGATATTTCGTTATCTTTTTGGGGATATGCTCTAGAATTATGCGTTTACGCTGAATAGAGTGCCATCAAAATCAGTGGCAAAGATACCATATGAGAAGTGGACGGGAAAAATTCTCAATCTGTCTTTCCTAAAGATTTGGGGATGCGAGGTTTATGTGAAACGATTAATATCCGATAAACTTGCACCGAAATCAGATAAATGCTTCCTCGTAGGTTATCCGAAGGAAACCAAGGCATACTATTTCTACAACCGAACCGAGAACAAAGTGTTTGTTGCTCGACATGGTGTTTTTCTTGAGAGAGAGTTTATTTCTAAGAAAAACGGTGGGAGTAAAGTACAACTCAAAGAAATTTGAGAGCTACAGGAAGCTGCTCAATCCGTAAAGGAAGAGCAGCAGTTTGACTCGCAAGATGTTGTCGAATCAACACCTATAAAGCCTAAAGTTTGCAGATCTGGTAGAATCCGTCATGAACCCGAGAGATATCTGGGATTCCTCGTGACTGAATAACAGGATTTGTTGATCGTTGCCAATGATGAACCTGCAAACTTCAAAGAAGCAATGATGGGCCCTGACTCCGAAAAGTGGTTAAAGGCCACACAATCTGAAATGGAATCCATGTCAGAAAACCAAGTTTGGCTGTTGGTCGATTTACCTCATGGTGCGAAAGCAATCGAGTGTAAATGGGTTTTCAAGAAGAAAATTGATGTGGGTGGTAACATACAGATTTATAAAGCTAGACTGGTAGGTAAGGGTTTCAAACAAGTCCACAGTGTTGACTATGATGAAACCTACTCTCCAATAGCTATGCTTAAGTCTATTCGGATTCTCCTAGCGACTGCTGCTCATTATGATTATGAGATTTGGCAGATGGATATCAAAACCGCGTTCATGAATGGTATTCTGGAAGAGGATGTGTATATGACACAACCCGAGGGTTTTGTTGATCCTAAAACTGCTAGGAAAGTGTGCAAACTTCACAAATCCATTTATGGATTGAAGCAAGCATCACGACGTTGGAATCTTTGTTTCGATTAAGCAGTCAAAGAATTGGCTTCATCAGGAACGAAGAAGAATGATGCGTATACAAGAAGTTTAGTGGGAGCGCAGTTGCGTTTCTTGTGTTGTACGTGGATGATATCTTACTTATCGGAAATGACATTCCGTTGCTGAAGTCTGTTAAGGCTTGGCTCGGAAAATGTTTCTCGATGAAGGACATGGGGGAAGCCACCTATATTCTTGGAATTAGTATCTATCGAGATAGACCTAAAAGGCTGATCGGATTGTGTCAAGACACTTACATAGATAAGGTCTTGAACATATTCAATATGCATGATTCCAAGAAGGGCTTCTTACCAATGTCTCATGGCTTGGTTCTAATTAAGACTGGGTGTCATTAGACACTTGCTGAGCGAGAACGCATGAGTAGGATTCCCTATGCTTTCGTAATGGGATCTATCATGTACCCTATGATTTGTACTTGTCTAGACGTTGCTTGTGTATTAAGTATGACAAACAGGTACCAATCAAATCGACGTGAGACTCACTGGACTGCCGTCAAGAACATCCTGGAATATTTGAGGAATACTAAGGATATGTTCTTGGTGTACGGAGAAAGTGAGGAGTTGGTTATTAGTGGATTTACGGATGCAAGCTTTCAAACGGATAAGGATGATTCCCGATCTCAGTCCGGTTACGTCTTCTGTCTGAATGGCGATGTAGTTAGTTGGAAGAATTCCAAGCAGAGCACCATAGCTGGCTCCACTACTGAACCTGAATACATCACTGCTTTTGAAGCTGCGAAGGAAGCTGTTTGGATAAAGAAGTTCATCTCTGAACTTGGTGTGATTCCGAGTATTGCTGAGCCGGTGGCGCTGTATTGTGATAACAATGGAGCCATTGCACAGGCAAAAGAGCCCAGATCGCACCAGAGATCAAAGCATATAGAGAGGAGATATCATCTCATTAGATATATTGTTGAAAGAGGAGACGTGAATATCAGCTGAGTTTCAAGCGAAGAGAACGTCGCTGATCCTTTGACGAAAGTACTTTCACGGACTAAGCATGAGTATTATGCCAATGGTATAGGCCTTAGGTATCTTAAGATGTAATCTTAGTTCCAGTGGGAGTTATAATAGTTTTATGCTATGAGATTTAAATTTCTCGTCTTAAATGAAAGGAATGCCTTAGACTCAGTAGTAGTAGTATCCTAAGGGCCCGCTAGTATGGTAGAAAGAGATCTCTTTCTACCATAACTAGCCATTATGGTTATTGTAATGTATAAAGATACAAGTGAAATATCTTAATATAAAGGAATCCACCTATATCTCTATTTTTCTTTAGAAACGTCAATATAAATGAAATAGAATATGAAATGGATGTACATACTTTCTCAATTTCATTTGTTTGTTTGATCCATTTAATACAGATAATCCCAATTCGATGGAAACTTCGTCAAATTTCGAAAGGGGGTTACCCCATGAATGGTTAACCGTGTAAACCCTGATATAAAAATAGAAAATGAGTCAATAAAACCTAAATCCAAAAAAAATTGCCGAACGGTCTAGAAAACTAAAACAATTGATACAGGTTGATAGAGTTTGATTATTACCGCAATTAAGAGTACTTCTAGAGTCCACTAGAGTCCACTTCTTCCCCACACTACGAGAGAGAGGGAAAATGTAAAAACTACCATTAAAGCAGCCCATGCGAGACTTACTATATCCATGTGAATTCTGTCCCCTATTTCTATGAAGAAACTATTCCATTATTGTTCACTAATAATAGTGAAATCACTGGTGCAGAGTCAAAAAAGGGAGAGGTATTTGGTCACCATTGATGAACTACTCCAAAAAATCCACTTATCTTATAATGAGTTATTCTTAATTATAGAATTTCTAGTAGAATCGACAAGATGTAAACACAAGCAAACGAACACTTTTCGAAGTATCCAAGGAATCTGACTCACATCTAGAAAGAATAATACTTTTTCTTTCTTTTTTCGTTTTTTATTTTTGGAAGTAAAATGAACGGCAATTCTTCATCTAATCTAATATTGATTGAATGTCTGCGCATTCCGAAACTTTCATGAGTCTGTATCTAAAGTATCTTGGGTCCTTTCCAAAACTATTAATTTAATTCCCTCTCTGGCTATCCAATCTAATTGAAGACTCAGTAAGTGGAACTAATTTAGTAGTGTGGCAAGTAAAGATTTACGGATTTCCCTCCACTACTTTAAGTTTTCGTTGAATCTGATAGGCAAAACTTTAGGTTAGAGATATAGAACCTCGAGAGCCAGGGGCTTAGAATCACAAAAAGTATCAAGAGTCTTTTCCTACGTTTGTTATATTTGTTATAATAGGGGATTTCAAGTCTGTTGTTGAGGCGGCACCCGGATTTGAACTGGGGAAAAAGGATTTGCAGTCCCCCGCCTTACCACTCGGCCATGCCGCCAAAACGATAGAAACTAGATTCAAATTTTATCTTTTTTTTTTTCAACTCCGAAAAAAATATATAGATTTTCAGTCACAAAACAGAGAATCCAGTACAAACCGGAACCATTAACTATTGACTGTAAATTCAGGACCATTTTTGAATTAAAATTCAAATCTACAGTTTTTTATTTCTAATAATATTAAGAAAATCATTAGAAATGGATTTCTAACTAATCTATATTGAGTTTTTTCAATAAAAAAGAAATCTTCTTCAATTTCAATTATAACAGTAATGATGAGTATATGTAAACCCCAGAATCAGAACATACGTTACGTTGTGTTATAGAGCTATAGCTCTATAATGGGGTATTTTATCTCTTTAGGGGTGCTTTTGAGGAGTAATTCTGAATAAATTTTTATATTTCAATTTTTCATTGAATACATTGAAGAGAAAATTTAATTTTTGATAGAGCACAGCATGCGCTGTCCCAAATAGAACTGTACCAGAATAAAAGAAGAAAAAGAGACATATATATCTGTGCATTCTTTTTTTATTTTAATAATAAAAAAAATTTATAAATAAAAAAAAGTTTTCTATTTATTATATGTTTATCTGCTCGAATAGATCCAATCATGAATACATTTTTTTATGGTATGCAATCGAATTTGAATATGTAATATCATAGGTGAAAATGAAATTACTTTTTTTTTCTAGTCTTTACAAAACTCCATAAGTTCCAGCGGTATTTCTCAATTCTGTTCCATTTGGATCTCTTTCTTATAAAAAATTCCAATTGAATCTAGTCTCCGTTCATACGTCTTTCATACATTCCATATATCTTGGAGTTGGATAAAATTTCATGTGATTCAGTAAACAGAATAGAAATTCCATTATTGCTAGATCGAATATGATTCGGTGAAGAATGAGAGATGGGATTTTTTCAATAAACGGATAAATGGGAAATTCAAAAAAGATGCTCGGGGATGGAAAAGAGGGAACATCGACAATACCCGGATTTAATCAGATACAATTTGAAGGGTTTTATCGGTTTATTGATCAGGGTTTAATAGAAGAACTTTCTAAGTTTCCAAAAATTGAAGATATAGATCACGAAATTGAATTTCAATTATTTGTGGAAACATATCAATTGGTAGAACCTCTGATAAAAGAACGAGATGCTGTCTATGAATCACTTACATATTCTTCTGAATTATATGTATCCGCGGGATTAATTTGGAAAACCAGTAGGAATATGCAAGAACAAAGAATTTTTATTGGAAACATTCCTTTAATGAATTCCCTTGGAACTTCTATAGTAAACGGAATATACAGAATTGTGATCAATCAAATATTGCAAAGTCCTGGTATCTATTACCAGTCAGAATTGGATCATAACGGGATTTCGGTCTATACCGGCACCATAATATCAGATTGGGGAGGCAGGTTAGAATTAGAGATTGATAAAAAAGCAAGAATATGGGCTCGTGTGAGTAGGAAACAGAAAATATCTATTCTAGTTCTATCATCAGCTATGGGTTCGAATCTAAGAGAAATTCTAGAGAATGTTTGCTACCCTGAAATTTTCTTATCTTTCTTGACCGATAAGGAGAAAAAAAAAATTGGGTCAAAAGAAAATGCTATTTTGGAGTTTTATCAACAATTTTCTTGTGTAGGTGGGGATCCAATATTTTCTGAATCCTTATGTAAGGAATTACAAAAAAAATTCTTTCACCAAAGGTGTGAATTAGGAAGGATTGGTCGCCGAAATATTAATTGGAGACTGAATCTTAATATACCTCAGAACAATATATTTTTGTTACCACGAGATATATTAGCAGCTGCCGATCATTTGATTGGGATGAAATTTGGAATGGGTACACTTGATGATATGAATCATTTGAAAAATAAACGGATTCGCTCTGTAGCGGATCTTTTACAAGACCAGCTCGGGTTGGCTCTGGCTCGTTTAGAAAATGTAGTTAAGGGAACTATATCCGGAGCAATTAGGCATAAATTGATACCTACTCCTCAGAATTTGGTAACTTCAACCCCGTTAACAACTACTTATGAATCCTTTTTCGGATTACACCCATTATCGCAAGTTTTGGATCGAACTAATCCATTGACACAAATCGTTCATGGGAGAAAATTGAGTTATTTGGGCCCTGGCGGATTAACAGGGCGAACTGCTAATTTTCGGATACGAGATATCCATCCTAGTCACTATGGGCGTATTTGTCCGATTGACACGTCTGAAGGAATCAATGTTGGACTTATTGGATCTTTATCAATTCATGCCAGGATTGGTGATTGGGGGTCATTAGAAAGTCCATTTTATGAACTCTTTGAGAAATCAAAAAAAGCACGGATACGGATGCTTTTTTTATCACCAAGTCAAGATGAATATTATATGATAGCGGC
>JAKUCM010005206.1:0-22145 GCA_023374145.1 Lepidium sativum | reverse complement strand
GAGATGGGCAGCTAAGAAAAAAGAAAAAGGTTTAAAGGTATTTGTATTCATTGTAATCATTTTAAAATTTATTTTCAAAACCCACAACAGAATTTATGTCTCATAAGATACTCACATGTTATTTATGGAGCATGACAAAAATTTTGGAAGATAAAGCTTTAAGATGATTATGAAAAAAGTTTTTTAGAAAAATAATTTAGAAGATGAGAGACTTTGATTTATCTTTAACTCTTTGTTGTTACTAACTTCTTCACTTGGTTACAAAAGAAAGCGGAAGGGAGGGTATTTATAGCCTCCAACTTACAAAATATCTAGATTATTTTAATTTCTAATTTAGACTATTTTACCATGACTTCTAGATTATTTTACAACAATTATCTAGATATTTTTGAATCACCATATATAATTATTACTTTTATGGAGGTGGTAAATTATTCTCGAACATTAAGGAGGTGGAGAGCATGATATTTCTAGAGAGAACTCTAGAATTTGGAATATGTATTAAATTTTCCCCAATAATTAAACTTAGACCCAATAATTAAAATTGATCCAAAAATCAATTTTAACTCTCAACACTCCCTCTTAAACTTGATTTTTCTATGCAAATTTCTTATCTTGATGAAATCTTCACGTTTAAGAGGCTTTGTGAATATATCAACTACTTGACCATTGGTTTTCATATACTCTAGTTGCACTTCCTTCTTGTTAACATAATCTCTAATGTAGTGATAGCTTATGTTCATATGCTTACTTCAACTGTTGAAAACTGGATTCTTCGCCAATTTGATTGCCGACTTATTATCCACAAAGATCTCTTTTTGCCTAACATTTTTTTTCTCGTATTGAACGGCAAAAAGATTCTCAACAGTTATTGAGTTTTTTTATGGACCAAATGTAGGATGAGTTGCTGAAACTTAGGGGACAGTCCCCCAAAATTAGAGTCTCTAAGTCATCATTTATTTCTTCTGGCAAGGATGATGATAAGTGGGAAACATTTGGACCCAAAAAAACAAATGAACTATGACAAGGACACACATAGTTTTGTTCGAGATTAGTCATGTGTTAGGTGGGCAGCTAAGAAAAAAGAAAAAGGTTAAAGGTATTTGTATTCATTGTAATCATTTTAAAATTTATTTTCAAAACCCACAACAGAATTTATGTCTCATAAGATACTCACATGTTATTTATGGAGCATGACAAAAATTTTGGAAGATAAAGCTTTAAGATGATTATGAAAAAAGTTTTTTAGAAAAATAATTTAGAAGATGAGAGACTTTGATTTATCTTTAACTCTTTGTTGTTACTAACTTCTTCACTTGGTTACAAAAGAAAGCGGAAGGGAGGGTATTTATAGCCTCCAACTTACAAAATATCTAGATTATTTTAATTTCTAATTTAGACTATTTTACCATGACTTCTAGATTATTTTACAACAATTATCTAGATATTTTGAATCACCATATATAATTATTACTTTTATGGAGGTGGTAAATTATTCTCGAACATTAAGGAGGTGGAGAGCTTGATATTTCTAGAGAGAACTCTAGAATTTGGAATATGTATTAAATTTTCCCCAATAATTAAACTTAGACCCAATAATTAAAATTGATCCAAAAATCAATTTTAACTCTCAACACTCCCTCTTAAACTTGATTTTTCTATGCAAATTTCTTATCTTGATGAAATCTTCACGTTTAAGAGGCTTTGTGAATATATCAACTACTTGACCATTGGTTTTCATATACTCTAGTTGCACTTCCTTCTTGTTAACATAATCTCTAATGTAGTGATATCTTATGTTCATATGCTTACTTCAACTGTTGAAAACTGGATTCTTCGCCAATTTGATTGCCGACTTATTATCCACAAAGATCTCTTTTTGCCTAACATTTTTTTCTCGTATTGAACGGCAAAAAGATTCTCAACAGTTATTGAGTTTTTTTATGGACCAAATGTAGGATGAGTTGCTGAAACTTAGGGGACAGTCCCCCAAAATTAGAGTCTCTAAGTCATCATTTATTTCTTCTGGCAAGGATGATGATAAGTGGGAAACAATTTGGACCCAAAAAAACAAATGAACTATGACAAGGACACACATAGTTTTGTTCGAGATTAGTCATGTGTTAGGGGGCAGCTAAGAAAAAAGGAAAAGGTTAAAGGTATTTGTATTCATTGTAATCATTTTAAAATTTATTTTCAAAACCCACATTATAATTTATGTCTCATAAGACACTCACATGTTATTTATGGAGCATGACAAAAATTTTGGAAGATAAAGCTTTAAGATGATTATGAAAAAGGTTTTTTATCGAAAAATAATTAGACGCTGAGAGACTTTGATTATCTTTAACTCTTTGTTGTTACTAACTCTTCACCTTGGTTACAAACGAAAGCGGAAGGGAGGGTATTTATAGCCTCCAACTTACAAAATATCTACATTATTTTAATTTCTAATTTAGACTATTTTACCATGACTTCTAGATTATTTTACAACAATTATCTAGATATTTTTGAATCACAATATATAATTATTACTTTTATGGAGGTGGTAAATTATTCTCGAACATTAAGGAGGTGGAGAGCTTGATATTTCTAGAGAGAACTCTAGAATTTGGAATATGTATTCAATTTTCCCCAATAATGAAACTTAGAGCCAATAATTGAAATTGATCCAAAAATCAATTTAACTCTCAACACTCCCTCTTAAACTTGATTTTTCTACTCCAAGCAAATTTCTTATCTTGATGAAATATTCACGTTTAAGAGGCTTTGTGAATATATCAACTACTTGACCATTGGTTTTCATATACTCTAGTTGCACTTCCTTCTTGTTAACATAATCTCTAATGTAGTGATAGCTTATGTTCATGTGCTTACTTCAATTGTTGAAAACTGGATTCTTCGCCAATTTTATTGCCGACTTATTATCCACAAAGATCTCTTTTTGCCTAACATTTTTTGCTCGTATTGAAGGGCCAAAAGATTCTCAACAGTTATTGAGTTTTGTTATGGACCAAATGTAGGATGAGTTGCTGAAACTTAGGGGACAGTACCCCAAAATTAGAGTCTCTAAGTCATCATTTATTTCTTCTGGCAAGGATGATGATAAGTGGGAAACATTTGGACCGAAAAAAAACAAATGATCTATGAAAAGGACACATACTTTTGTTCGAGATCAGTCATGTGTTAGGGGGCAGCTAAGAAAAAAGGAAAAGGTTAAAGGTATTTGTATTCATTGTAATCATTTTAAAACTTATTTTCAAAACCCACATTAGAATTTATGTCTCATAAGACACTCACATGTTATTTATGGAACATGACAAAAATTTTGGAAGATAAAGCTTTAAGATGATTATGAAAAAAGTTTTTTAGAAAAATAATTTAGAAGATGAGAGACTTTGATTTATCTTTAACTCTTTGTTGTTACTAACTTCTTCACTTGGTTACAAAAGAAAGCGGAAGGGAGGGTATTTATAGCCTCCAACTAACAAAATATCTACATTATTTTAATCTCTAATTTAGACTACTTTAGCATGACTTCTAGATTATTTTACAACAATTATCTAGATATTTTTGAATCACAATATATAATTATTACTTTTATGGAGGTGGTAAATTATTCTCGAACATTAAAGAGGTGGAGAGCTTGATATTTCTAGAGAGAACTCTAGAATTTGGAATATGTATTCAATTTTCCCCAATAATTAAACTTAGAGCCAATAATTGAAATTGATCCAAAAATCAATTTTAACTCTCAACACTCCCTCTTAAACTTGATTTTTCTACTCCAAGCAAATTTCTTATCTTGATGAAATATTCACGTTTAAGAGGCTTTGTGAATACATCAACTACTTGACCATTGGTTTTCATATACTCTAGTTGCCCTTCCTTCTTGTTAACATAATCTCTAATGTAGTGATAGCTTATGTTCATGTGCTTACTTCAATTGTTGAAAAATGGATTCTTCGCCAATTTTATTGCCGACTTATTATCCACAAAGATCTCTTTTTGCCTAACATTTTTTGCTCGTATTGAAGGGCAAAAAGATTCTCAACAGTTATTGAGTTTTCTTATGGACCAAATGTAGGATGAGTTGCTGAAACTTAGGGGACAGTCCCCCAAAATTAGTGTCTCTAAGTCATCATTTATTTCTTCTGGCAAGGATGATGATAAGTGGGAAACATTTGGACCCAAAAAAACAAATGAACTATGACAAGGACACATAGTTTTGTTCGAGATCAGTCATGTGTTAGGGGGCAGCTAAGAAAAAAGGAAAAGGTTAAAGGTATTTGTATTCATTGTAATCATTTTAAAACTTATTTTCAAAACCCACATTAGAATTTATGTCTCATAAGACACTCACATGTTATTTATGGAACATGACAAAAATTTTGGAAGATAAAGCTTTAAGATGATTATGAAAAAAGTTTTTTAGAAAAATAATTTAGAAGATGAGAGACTTTGATTTATCTTTAACTCTTTGTTGTTACTAACTTCTTCACTTGGTTACAAAAGAAAGCGGAAGGGAGGGTATTTATAGCCTCCAACTTACAAAATATCTAGATTATTTTAATTTCTAATTTAGACTATTTTACCATGACTTCTAGATTATTTTACAACAATTATCTAGATATTTTTGAATCACCATATATAATTATTACTTTTATGGAGGTGGTAAATTATTCTCGAACATTAAGGAGGTGGAGAGCTTGATATTTCTAGAGAGAACTCTAGAATTTAGAATATGTATTCAATTTTCCCCAATAATTAAACTTAGACCCAATAATTAAAATTGATCCAAAAATCAATTTTAACTCTCAACACTCCCTCTTAAACTTGATTTTTCTATGCAAATTTCTTATCTTGATGAAATCTTCACGTTTAAGAAGCTTTGTGAATATATCAACTACTTGACCATTGGTTTTCATATACTCTAGTTGCACTTCCTTCTTGTTAACATAATCTCTAATGTAGTGATAGCTTATGTTCATATGCTTACTTCAACTGTTGAAAACTGGATTCTTCGCCAATTTGATTGCCGACTTATTATCCACAAAGATCTCTTTTTGCCTAACATTTTTTTTCTCGTATTGAAGGGCAAAAAGATTCTCAACAGTTATTGAGTTTTTTTATGGACCAAATGTAGGATGAGTTGCTGAAACTTAGGGGATAGTCCCCCAAAATTAGAGTCTCTAAGTCATCATTTATTTCTTCTGGCAAGGATGATGATAAGTGGGAAACATTTGGACCCAAAAAAACAAATGAACTATGACAAGGACACACATAGTTTTGTTCGAGATTAGTCATGTGTTAGGTGGGCAGCTAAGAAAAAAGAAAAAGGTTAAAGGTATTTGTATTCATTGTAATCATTTTAAAATTTATTTTCAAAACCCACAACAGAATTTATGTCTCATAAGATACTCACATGTTATTTATGGAGCATGACAAAAATTTTGGAAGATAAAGCTTTAAGATGATTATGAAAAAAGTTTTTTAGAAAAATAATTTAGAAGATGAGAGACTTTGATTTATCTTTAACTCTTTGTTGTTACTAACTTCTTCACTTGGTTACAAAAGAAAGCGGAAGGGAGGGTATTTATAGCCTCCAACTTACAAAATATCTAGATTATTTTAATTTCTAATTTAGACTATTTTACCATGACTTCTAGATTATTTTACAACAATTATCTAGATATTTTTGAATCACCATATATAATTATTACTTTTATGGAGGTGGTAAATTATTCTCGAACATTAAGGAGGTGGAGAGCTTGATATTTCTAGAGAGAACTCTAGAATTTAGAATATGTATTCAATTTTCCCCAATAATTAAACTTAGACCCAATAATTAAAATTGATCCAAAAATCAATTTTAACTCTCAACACTCCCTCTTAAACTTGATTTTTCTATGCAAATTTCTTATCTTGATGAAATCTTCACGTTTAAGAAGCTTTGTGAATATATCAACTACTTGACCATTGGTTTTCATATACTCTAGTTGCACTTCCTTCTTGTTAACATAATCTCTAATGTAGTGATAGCTTATGTTCATATGCTTACTTCAACTGTTGAAAACTGGATTCTTCGCCAATTTGATTGCCGACTTATTATCCACAAAGATCTCTTTTTGCCTAACATTTTTTTTCTCGTATTGAAGGGCAAAAAGATTCTCAACAGTTATTGAGTTTTTTTATGGACCAAATGTAGGATGAGTTGCTGAAACTTAGGGGACAGTCCCCCAAAATTAGAGTCTCTAAGTCATCATTTATTTCTTCTGGCAAGGATGATGATAAGTGGGAAACATTTGGACCCAAAAAAACAAATGAACTATGACAAGGACACACATATTTTTGTTCGAGATTAGTCATGTGTTAGGTGGGCAGCTAAGAAAAAAGAAAAAGGTTAAAGGTATTTGTATTCATTGTAATCATTTTACAATTTATTTTCAAAACCCACAACAGAATTTATGTCTCATAAGATACTCACATGTTATTTATGGAGCATGACAAAAATTTTGGAAGATAAAGCTTTAAGATGATTATGAAAAAAGTTTTTTAGAAAAATAATTTAGAAGATGAGAGACTTTGATTTATCTTTAACTCTTTGTTGTTACTAACTTCTTCACTTGGTTACAAAAGAAAGCGGAAGGGAGGGTATTTATAGCCTCCAACTTACAAAATATCTAGATTATTTTAATTTCTAATTTAGACTATTTTACCATGACTTCTAGATTATTTTACAACAATTATCTAGATATTTTTGAATCACCATATATAATTATTACTTTTATGGAGGTGGTAAATTATTCTCGAACATTAAGGAGGTGGAGAGCTTGATATTTCTAGAGAGAACTCTAGAATTTAGAATATGTATTAAATTTTCCCCAATAATTAAACTTAGACCCAATAATTAAAATTGATCCAAAAATCAATTTTAACTCTCAACACTCCCTCTTAAACTTGATTTTTCTATGCAAATTTCTTATCTTGATGAAATATTCACGTTTAAGAGGCTTTGTGAATATATTAACTACTTGACCATTGGTTTTCATATACTCTAGTTGCACTTCCTTCTTGTTAACATAATCTCTAATGTAGTGATAGCTTATGTTCATGTGCTTACTTCAATTGTTGAAAACTGGATTCTTCGCCAATTTTATTGCCGACTTATTATCCACAAAGATCTCTTTTTGCCTAACATTTTTTGCTCGTATTGAAGGGCAAAAAGATTCTCAACAGTTATTGAGTTTTCTTATGGACCAAATGTAGGATGAGTTGCTGAAACTTAGGGGACAGTCCCCCAAAATTAGAGTCTCTAAGTCATCATTTATTTCTTCTGGCAAGGATGATGATAAGTGGGAAACATTTGGACCGAAAAAAACAAATGATCTATGAAAAGGACACGTACTTTTGTTCGAGATCAGTCATGTGTTAGGGGGCAGCTAAGAAAAAAGCAAAAGGTTAAAGGTATTTGTATTCATTGTAATCATTTTAAAACTTATTTTCAAAACCCACATTAGAATTTATGTCTCATAAGATACTCACATGTTATTTATGGAGCATGACAAAAATTTTGGAAGATAAAGCTTTAAGATGATTATGAAAAAAGTTTTTTAGAAAAATAATTTAGAAGATGAGAGACTTTGATTTATCTTTAACTCTTTGTTGTTACTAACTTCTTCACTTGGTTACAAAAGAAAGCGGAAGGGAGGGTATTTATAGCCTCCAACTTACAAAATATCTAGATTATTTTAATTTCTAATTTAGACTATTTTACCATGACTTCTAGATTATTTTACAACAATTATCTAGATATTTTTGAATCACCATATATAATTATTACTTTTATGGAGGTGGTAAATTATTCTCGAACATTAAGGAGGTGGAGAGCTTGATATTTCTAGAGAGAACTCTAGAATTTAGAATATGTATTAAATTTTCCCCAATAATTAAACTTAGACCCAATAATTAAAATTGATCCAAAAATCAATTTTAACTCTCAACACTCCCCTCTTAAACTTGATTTTTCTATGCAAATTTCTTATCTTGATGAAATCTTCACGTTTAAGAAGCTTTGTGAATATATCAACTACTTGACCATTGGTTTTCATATACTCTAGTTGCACTTCCTTCTTGTTAACATAATCTCTAATGTAGTGATAGCTTATGTTCATATGCTTACTTCAACTGTTGAAACTGGATTCTTCGCCAATTTGATTGCCGACTTATTATCCACAAAGATCTCTTTTTGCCTAACATTTTTTTTCTCGTATTGAACGGCAAAAAGATTCTCAACAGTTATTGAGTTTTTTTTATGGACCAAATGTAGGATGAGTTGCTGAAACTTAGGGGACAGTCCCCCAAATTAGAGTCTCTAAGTCATCATTTATTTCTTCTGGCAAGGGATGATGATAAGTGGGAAACATTGGACCAAAAAAACAAATGAACTGTGACAAGGACACACATAGTTTTGTTCGAGATTAGTCATGTGTTAGGTGGGCAGCTAAGAAAAAAGAAAAAGGTTAAAGGTATTTGTATTCATTGTAATCATTTTAAAATTTATTTTACAAACCCGACAACAGAATTTATGTCTCATAAGATACTCATATGTTATTTATGGGAGCATGACAAAAAATTTTGGAAGATAAAGCTTTAAGATGATTATGGAAAAAGTTTTTTTAAATAATTTAGAAGATGAGAGACTTTGATTTATCTTTAACTCTTTGTTGTTACTAACTTCTTCACTTGGTTACAAAAGAAAGCGGAAGGGAGGGTATTTGTAGCCTCCAACTAACAAAATATCTACATTATTTTAATCTCTAATTTAGACTACTTTAGCATGACTTCTAGATTATTTTACAACAATTATCTAGATATTTTTGAATCACAATATATAATTATTACTTTTATGGAGGTGGTAAATTATTCTCGAACATTAAGGAGGTGGAGAGCTTGATATTTCTAGAGAGAACTCTAGAATTTGGAATATGTATTCAATTTTCCCCAATAATTAAACTTAGAGCCAATAATTGAAATTGATCCAAAAATCAATTTTTAACTCTCAACACTCCCTCTTAAACTTGATTTTTCTACTCCAAGCAAATTTCTTATCTTGATGAAATATTCACGTTTAAGAGGCTTTGTGAATACATCAACTACTTGACCATTGGTTTTCATATACTCTAGTTGCACTTCCTTCTTGTTAACATAATCTCTAATGTAGTGATAGCTTATGTTCATGTGCTTACTTCAATTGTTGAAAACTGGATTCTTCGCCAATTTTATTGCCGACTTATTATCCACAAAGATCCTTTTTGCCTAACATTTTTTGCTCATATTGAAGGGCAAAAAGATTCTCAACAGTTATTGAGTTTTCTTATGGACCAAATGTAGGATGAGTTGCTGAAACTTAGGGGACAGTCCCCCAAAATTAGAGTCTCTAAGTCATCATTTATTTCTTCTGGCAAGGATGATGATAAGTGGGAAACATTTGGACCCAAAAAAACAAATGAACTGTGACAAGGACACACATAGTTTTGTTCGAGATTAGTCATGTGTTAGGTGGGCAGCTAAGAAAAAAGAAAAAGGTTAAAGGTATTTGTATTCATTGTAATCATTTTAAAATTTATTTTACAAACCCACAACAGAATTTATGTCTCATAAGATACTCATATGTTATTTATGGAGCATGACAAAAATTTTGGAAGATAAAGCTTTAAGATGATTATGAAAAAAGTTTTTTAGAAAAATAATTTAGAAGATGAGAGACTTTGATTTATCTTTAACTCTTTGTTGTTACTAACTTCTTCACTTGGTTACAAAAGAAAGCGGAAGAGGGAGGGTATTTATAGCCTCCAACTTACAAAATATCTAGATTATTTTAATTTCTAATTTAGACTATTTTACCATGACTTCTAGATTATTTTTACAACAATTATCTAGATATTTTTGAATCACCATATATAATTATTACTTTTATGGAGGTGGTAAATTATTCTCGAACATTAAGGAGGTGGAGAGCTTGATATTTCTAGAGAGAACTCTAGAATTTAGAATATGTATTAAATTTTCCCCAATAATTAAACTTAGACCCAATAATTAAAATTGATCCAAAAATCAATTTTAACTCTCAACACTCCCTCTTAAACTTGATTTTTCTATGCAAATTTCTTATCTTGATGAAATCTTCACGTTTAAGAAGCTTTGTGAATATATCAACTACTTGACCATTGGTTTTCATATACTCTAGTTGCACTTCCTTCTTGTTAACATAATCTCTAATGTAGTGATAGCTTATGTTCATATGCTTACTTCAACTGTTGAAAACTGGATTCTTCGCCAATTTGATTGCCGACTTATTATCCACAAAGATCTCTTTTTGCCTAACATTTTTTTTCTCGTATTGAACGGCAAAAAGATTCTCAACAGTTATTGAGTTTTTTTATGGACCAAATGTAGGATGAGTTGCTGAAACTTAGGGGACAGTCCCCCAAAATTAGAGTCTCTAAGTCATCATTTATTTCTTCTGGCAAGGATGATGATAAGTGGGAAACATTTGGACCCAAAAAAAACAAATGAACTGTGACAAGGACACACATAGTTTTGTTCGAGATTAGTCATGTGTTAGGTGGGCAGCTAAGAAAAAAGAAAAAGGTTAAAGGTATTTGTATTCATTGTAATCATTTTAAAATTTATTTTACAAACCCACAACAGAATTTATGTCTCATAAGATACTCATATGTTATTTATGGAGCATGACAAAAATTTTGGAAGATAAAGCTTTAAGATGATTATGAAAAAAGTTTTTTAGAAAAATAATTTAGAAGATGAGAGACTTTGATTTATCTTTAACTCTTTGTTGTTACTAACTTCTTCACTTGGTTACAAAAGAAAGCGGAAGGGAGGGTATTTGTAGCCTCCAACTAACAAAATATCTACATTATTTTAATCTCTAATACTACTTTAGCATGACTTCTAGATTATTTTACAACAATTATCTAGATATTTTTGAATCACAATATATAATTATTACTTTTATGGAGGTGGTAAATTATTCTCGAACATTAAGGAGGTGGAGAGCTTGATATTTCTAGAGAGAACTCTAGAATTTGGAATATGTATTCAATTTTCCCCAATAATTAAACTTAGAGCCAATAATTGAAATTGATCCAAAAATCAATTTTAACTCTCAACACTCCCTCTTAAACTTGATTTTTCTACTCCAAGCAAATTTCTTATCTTGATGAAATATTCACGTTTAAGAGGCTTTGTGAATACATCAACTACTTGACCATTGGTTTTCATATACTCTAGTTGCACTTCCTTCTTGTTAACATAATCTCTAATGTAGTGATAGCTTATGTTCATGTGCTTACTTCAATTGTTGAAAACTGGATTCTTCGCCAATTTTATTGCCGACTTATTATCCACAAAGATCTCTTTTTGCCTAACATTTTTTGCTCGTATTGAAGGGCAAAAAGATTCTCAACAGTTATTGAGTTTTCTTATGGACCAAATGTAGGATGAGTTGCTGAAACTTAGGGGACAGTCCCCCAAAATTAGAGTCTCTAAGTCATCATTTATTTCTTCTGGCAAGGATGATGATAAGTGGGAAACATTTGGACCCAAAAAAACAAATGAACTGTGACAAGGACACACATAGTTTTGTTCGAGATTAGTCATGTGTTAGGTGGGCAGCTAAGAAAAAAGAAAAAGGTTAAAGGTATTTGTATTCATTGTAATCATTTTAAAATTTATTTTACAAACCCACAACATAATTTATGTCTCATAAGATACTCATATGTTATTTATGGAGCATGACAAAAATTTTGGAAGATAAAGCTTTAAGATGATTATGAAAAAAGTTTTTTAGAAAAATAATTTAAAAGATGAGAGACTTTGATTTATCTTTAACTCTTTGTTGTTACTAACTTCTTCACTTGGTTACAAAAGAAAGCGGAAGGGAGGGTATTTATAGCCTCCAACTTACAAAATATCTAGATTATTTTAATTTCTAATTTAGACTATTTTACCATGACTTCTAGATTATTTTACAACAATTATCTAGATATTTTTGAATCACCATATATAATTATTACTTTTATGGAGGTGGTAAATTATTCTCGAACATTAAGGAGGTGGAGAGCTTGATATTTCTAGAGAGAACTCTAGAATTTAGAATATGTATTAAATTTTCCCCAATAATTAAACTTAGACCCAATAATTAAAATTGATCCAAAAATCAATTTTAACTCTCAACACTCCCTCTTAAACTTGATTTTTCTATGCAAATTTCTTATCTTGATGAAATCTTCACGTTTAAGAAGCTTTGTGAATATATCAACTACTTGACCATTGGTTTTCATATACTCTAGTTGCACTTCCTTCTTGTTAACATAATCTCTAATGTAGTGATAGCTTATGTTCATATGCTTACTTCAACTGTTGAAAACTGGATTCTTCGCCAATTTGATTGCCGACTTATTATCCACAAAGATCTCTTTTTGCCTAACATTTTTTTTCTCGTATTGAACGGCAAAAAGATTCTCAACAGTTATTGAGTTTTTTTATGGACCAAATGTAGGATGAGTTGCTGAAACTTAGGGGACAGTCCCCCAAAATTAGAGTCTCTAAGTCATCATTTATTTCTTCTGGCAAGGATGATGATAAGTGGGAAACATTTGGACCCAAAAAAACAAATGAACTATGACAAGGACACACATAGTTTTGTTCGAGATTAGTCATGTGTTAGGTGGGCAGCTAAGAAAAAAGAAAAAGGTTAAAGGTATTTGTATTCATTGTAATCATTTTAAAATTTATTTTCAAAACCCACAACAGAATTTATGTCTCATAAGATACTCACATGTTATTTATGGAGCATGACAAAAATTTTGAAAGATAAAGCTTTAAGATGATTATGAAAAAAGTTTTTTAGAAAAATAATTTCGAAGATGAGAGACTTTGATTTATCTTTAACTCTTTGTTGTTACTAACTTCTTCACTTGGTTACAAAAGAAAGCGGAAGGGAGGGTATTTATAGCCTCCAACTTACAAAATATCTAGATTATTTTAATTTCTAATTTAGACTATTTTACCATGACTTCTAGATTATTTTACAACAATTATCTAGATATTTTTGAATCACCATATATAATTATTACTTTTATGGAGGTGGTAAATTATTCTCGAACATTAAGGAGGTGGAGAGCTTGATATTTCTAGAGAGAACTCTAGAATTTGGAATATGTATTAAATTTTCCCCAATAATTAAACTTAGAGCCAATAATTGAAATTGATCCAAAAATCAATTTTAACTCTCAACACTCCCTCTTAAACTTGATTTTTCTACTCTAAGCAAATTTCTTATCTTGATGAAATATTCACGTTTAAGAGGCTTTGTGAATATATCAACTACTTGACCATTGGTTTTCATATACTCTAGTTGCACTTCCTTCTTGTTAACATAATCTCTAATGTAGTGATAGCTTATGTTCATATGCTTACTTCAACTGTTGAAAACTGGATTCTTCGCCAATTTGATTGCCGACTTATTATCCACAAAGATCTCTTTTTGCCTAACATTTTTTTTCTCGTATTGAACGGCAAAAAGATTCTCAACAGTTATTGAGTTTTTTTATGGACCAAATGTAGGATGAGTTGCTGAAACTTAGGGGACAGTCCCCCAAAATTAGAGTCTCTAAGTCATCATTTATTTCTTCTGGCAAGGATGATGATAAGTGGGAAACATTTGGACCCAAAAAAACAAATGAACTGTGACAAGGACACACATAGTTTTGTTCGAGATTAGTCATGTGTTAGGTGGGCAGCTAAGAAAAAAGAAAAAGGTTAAAGGTATTTGTATTCATTGTAATCATTTTAAAATTTATTTTACAAACCCACAACAGAATTTATGTCTCATAAGATACTCATATGTTATTTATGGAGCATGACAAAAATTTTGGAAGATAAAGCTTTAAGATGATTATGAAAAAAGTTTTTTAGAAAAATAATTTAGAAGATGAGAGACTTTGATTTATCTTTAACTCTTTGTTGTTACTAACTTCTTCACTTGGTTACAAAAGAAAGCGGAAGGGAGGGTATTTATAGCCTCCAACTAACAAAATATCTACATTATTTTAATCTCTAATTTAGACTACTTTAGCATGACTTCTAGATTATTTTACAACAATTATCTAGATATTTTTGAATCACAATATATAATTATTACTTTTATGGAGGTGGTAAATTATTCTCGAACATTAAGGAGGTGGAGAGCTTGATATTTCTAGAGAGAACTCTAGAATTTGGAATATGTATTCAATTTTCCCCAATAATTAAACTTAGAGCCAATAATTGAAATTGATCCAAAAATCAATTTTAACTCTCAACACTCCCTCTTAAACTTGATTTTTCTACTCCAAGCAAATTTCTTATCTTGATGAAATATTCACGTTTAAGAGGCTTTGTGAATACATCAACTACTTGACCATTGGTTTTCATATACTCTAGTTGCACTTCCTTCTTGTTAACATAATCTCTAATGTAGTGATAGCTTATGTTCATGTGCTTACTTCAATTGTTGAAAACTGGATTCTTCGCCAATTTTATTGCCGACTTATTATCCACAAAGATCTCTTTTTGCCTAACATTTTTTGCTCGTATTGAAGGGCAAAAAGATTCTCAACAGTTATTGAGTTTTCTTATGGACCAAATGTAGGATGAGTTGCTGAAACTTAGGGGACAGTCCCCCAAAATTAGAGTCTCTAAGTCATCATTTATTTCTTCTGGCAAGGATGATGATAAGTGGGAAACATTTGGACCCAAAAAAACAAATGAACTGTGACAAGGACACACATAGTTTTGTTCGAGATTAGTCATGTGTTAGGTGGGCAGCTAAGAAAAAAGAAAAAGGTTAAAGGTATTTGTATTCATTGTAATCATTTTAAAATTTATTTTACAAACCCACAACAGAATTTATGTCTCATAAGATACTCATATGTTATTTATGGAGCATGACAAAAAATTTGGAAGATAAAGCTTTAAGATGATTATGAAAAAAGTTTTTTAGAAAAATAATTTAGAAGATGAGAGACTTTGATTTATCTTTAACTCTTTGTTGTTACTAACTTCTTCACTTGGTTACAAAAGAAAGCGGAAGGGAGGGTATTTATAGCCTCCAACTTACAAAATATCTAGATTATTTTAATTTCTAATTTAGACTATTTTACCATGACTTCTAGATTATTTTACAACAATTATCTAGATATTTTTGAATCACCATATATAATTATTACTTTTATGGAGGTGGTAAATTATTCTCGAACATTAAGGAGGTGGAGAGCTTGATATTTCTAGAGAGAACTCTAGAATTTAGAATATGTATTAAATTTTCCCCAATAATTAAACTTAGACCCAATAATTAAAATTGATCCAAAAATCAATTTTAACTCTCAACACTCCCTCTTAAACTTGATTTTTCTATGCAAATTTCTTATCTTGATGAAATCTTCACGTTTAAGAAGCTTTGTGAATATATCAACTACTTGACCATTGGTTTTCATATACTCTAGTTGCACTTCCTTCTTGTTAACATAATCTCTAATGTAGTGATAGCTTATGTTCATATGCTTACTTCAACTGTTGAAAACTGGATTCTTCGCCAATTTGATTGCCGACTTATTATCCACAAAGATCTCTTTTTGCCTAACATTTTTTTTCTCGTATTGAACGGCAAAAAGATTCTCAACAGTTATTGAGTTTTTTTATGGACCAAATGTAGGATGAGTTGCTGAAACTTAGGGGACAGTCCCCCAAAATTAGAGTCTCTAAGTCATCATTTATTTCTTCTGGCAAGGATGATGATAAGTGGGAAACATTTGGACCCAAAAAAACAAATGAACTATGACAAGGACACACATAGTTTTTGTTCGAGATTAGTCATGTGTTAGGTGGGCAGCTAAGAAAAAAGAAAAAGGTTAAAGGTATTTGTATTCATTGTAATCATTTTAAAATTTATTTTCAAAACCCACAACAGAATTTATGTCTCATAAGATACTCACATGTTATTTATGGAGCATGACAAAAATTTTGGAAGATAAAGCTTTAAGATGATTATGAAAAAAGTTTTTTAGAAAAATAATTTCGAAGATGAGAGACTTTGATTTATCTTTAACTCTTTGTTGTTACTAACTTCTTCACTTGGTTACAAAAGAAAGCGGAAGGGAGGGTATTTATAGCCTCCAACTTACAAAATATCTAGATTATTTTAATTTCTAATTTAGACTATTTTACCATGACTTCTAGATTATTTTACAACAATTATCTAGATATTTTTGAATCACCATATATAATTATTACTTTTATGGAGGTGGTAAATTATTCTCGAACATTAAGGAGGTGGAGAGCTTGATATTTCTAGAGAGAACTCTAGAATTTGGAATATGTATTAAATTTTCCCCAATAATTAAACTTAGAGCCAATAATTGAAATTGATCCAAAAATCAATTTTAACTCTCAACACTCCCTCTTAAACTTGATTTTTCTACTCTAAGCAAATTTCTTATCTTGATGAAATATTCACGTTTAAGAGGCTTTGTGAATATATCAACTACTTGACCATTGGTTTTCATATACTCTAGTTGCACTTCCTTCTTGTTAACATAATCTCTAATGTAGTGATAGCTTATGTTCATGTGCTTACTTCAATTGTTGAAAACTGGATTCTTCGCCAATTTTATTGCCGACTTATTATCCACAAAGATCTCTTTTTGCCTAACATTTTTTTGCTCGTATTGAAGGGCAAAAAGATTCTCAACAGTTATTGAGTTTTCTTATGGACCAAATGTAGGATGAGTTGCTGAAACTTAGGGGACAGTCCCCCAAAATTAGAGTCTCTAAGTCATCATTTATTTCTTCTGGCAAGGATGATGATAAGTGGGAAACATTTGGACCGAAAAAAACAAATGATCTATGAAAAGGACACGTACTTTTGTTCGAGATCAGTCATGTTTTAGGGGGCAGCTAAGAAAAAAGGAAAGGTTAAAGGTATTTGTATTCATTGTAATCATTTTAAAATTTATTTTCAAAACCCACATTAGAATTTATGTCTCATAAGACACTCACATCTTATTTATGGAGCATGACAAAAATTTTGGAAGATAAAGCTTTAAGATGATTATGAAAAAAGTTTTTTTTAGAAAAATAATTTAGAAGATGAGAGACTTTGATTTATCTTTAACTCTTTGTTGTTACTAACTTCTTCACTTGGTTACAAAAGAAAGCGGAAGGGAGGGTATTTATAGCCTCCAACTAACAAAATATCTACATTATTTTAATCTCTAATTTAGACTACTTTAGCATGACTTCTAGATTATTTTACAACAATTATCTAGATATTTTTGAATCACAATATATAATTATTACTTTTATGGAGGTGGTAAATTATTCTCGAACATTAAGGAGGTGGAGAGCTTGATATTTCTAGAGAGAACTCTAGAATTTGGAATATGTATTCAATTTTCCCCAATAATTAAACTTAGAGCCAATAATTGAAATTGATCCAAAAATCAATTTTAACTCTCAACACTCCCTCTTAAACTTGATTTTTCTACTCTAAGCAAATTTCTTATCTTGATGAAATATTCACGTTTAAGAGGCTTTGTGAATATATTAACTACTTGACCATTGGTTTTCATATACTCTAGTTGCACTTCCTTCTTGTTAACATAATCTCTAATGTAGTGATAGCTTATGTTCATGTGCTTACTTCAATTGTTGAAAACTGGATTCTTCGCCAATTTTATTGCCGACTTATTATCCACAAAGATCTCTTTTTGCCTAACATTTTTTGCTCGTATTGAAGGGCAAAAAGATTCTCAACAGTTATTGAGTTTCTTATGGACCAAATGTAGGATGAGTTGCTGAAACTTAGGGGACAGTCCCCCAAAATTAGAGTCTCTAAGTCATCATTTATTTCTTCTGGCAAGGATGATGATAAGTGGGAAACATTTGGACCGAAAAAAACAAATGATCTATGAAAAGGACACGTACTTTTGTTCGAGATCAGTCATGTGTTAGGGGGCAGCTAAGAAAAAAGCAAAAGGTTAAAGGTATTTGTATTCATTGTAATCATTTTAAAACTTATTTTCAAAACCCACATTAGAATTTATGTCTCATAAGATACTCACATGTTATTTATGGAGCATGACAAAAATTTTGGAAGATAAAGCTTTAAGATGATTATGAAAAAGGTTTTTTAGAAAAATAATTTAGAAGATGAGAGACTTTGATTTATCTTTAACTCTTTGTTGTTACTAACTTCTTCACTTGGTTACAAAAGAAAGCGGAAGGGAGGGTATTTATAGCCTCCAACTTACAAAATATCTAGATTATTTTAATTTCTAATTTAGACTATTTTACCATGACTTCTAGATTATTTTACAACAATTATCTAGATATTTTTGAATCACCATATATAATTATTACTTTTATGGAGGTGGTAAATTATTCTCGAACATTAAGGAGGTGGAGAGCTTGATATTTCTAGAGAGAACTCTAGAATTTAGAATATGTATTAAATTTTCCCCAATAATTAAACTTAGACCCAATAATTAAAATTGATCCAAAAATCAATTTTAACTCTCAACACTCCCTCTTAAACTTGATTGTTCTATGCAAATTTCTTATCTTGATGAAATCTTCACGTTTAAGAAGCTTTGTGAATATATCAACTACTTGACCATTGGTTTTCATATACTCTAGTTGCACTTCCTTCTTGTTAACATAATCTCTAATGTAGTGATAGCTTATGTTCATATGCTTACTTCAACTGTTGAAAACTGGATTCTTCGCCAATTTGATTGCCGACTTATTATCCACAAAGATCTCTTTTTGCCTAACATTTTTTTTCTCGTATTGAAGGGCAAAAAGATTCTCAACAGTTATTGAGTTTTTTTATGGACCAAATGTAGGATGAGTTGCTGAAACTTAGGGGACAGTCCCCCAAAATTAGAGTTTCTAAGTCATCATTTATTTCTTCTGGCAAGGATGATGATAAGTGGGAAACATTTGGACCCAAAAAAACAAATGAACTGTGACAAGGACACACATAGTTTTGTTCGAGATTAGTCATGTGTTAGGTGGGCAGCTAAGAAAAAAGAAAAAGGTTAAAGGTATTTGTATACATTGTAATCATTTTAAAATTTATTTTCAAAACCCACAACAGAATTTATGTCTCATAAGATACTCACATGTTATTTATGGAGCATGACAAAAATTTTGGACGATAAAGCTTTAAGATGATTATGAAAAAAGTTTTTTAGAAAAATAATTTAGAAGATGAGAGACTTTGATTTATCTTTAACTCTTTGTTGTTACTAACTTCTTCACTTGGTTACAAAAGAAAGCGGAAGGGAGGGTATTTATAGCCTCCAACTTACAAAATATCTAGATTATTTTAATTTCTAATTTAGACTAATTTAGCATGACTTCTAGATTATTTTACAACAATTATCTAGATATTTTTGAATCACAATATATAATTATTACTTTTATGGAGGTGGTAAATTATTCTCGAACATTAAGGAGGTGGAGAGCTTGATATTTCTAGAGAGAACTCTAGAATTTGGAATATGTATTCAATTTTCCCCAATAATTAAACTTAGAACCAGTAATTAAAATTGATCCAAAAATCAATTTTACCTCTCAACACTCCCTCTTAAACTTGATTTTTCTATGCAAATTTCTTATCTTGATGAAATCTTCACGTTTAAGAAGCTTTGTGAATATATCAACTACTTGACCATTGGTTTTCATATACTCTAGTTGCACTTCCTTCTTGTTAACATAATCTCTAATGTAGTGATAGCTTATGTTCATATGCTTACTTCAACTGTTGAAAACTGGATTCTTCGCCAATTTGATTGCCGACTTATTATCCACAAAGATCTCTTTTTGCCTAACATTTTTTTTCTCGTATTGAACGGCAAAAAGATTCTCAACAGTTATTGAGTTTTTTTATGGACCAAATGTAGGATGAGTTGCTGAAACTTAGAAACAGTCCCCCAAAATTAGAGTCTCTAAGTCATCATTTATTTCTTCTGGCAAGGATGATGATAAGTGGGAAACATTTGGACCCAAAAAAACAAATGAACTATGACAAGGACACACATAGTTTTGTTCGAGATTAGTCATGTGTTAGGTGGGCAGCTAAGAAAAAAGAAAAAGGTTAAAGGTATTTGTATTCATTGTAATCATTTTAAAATTTATTTTCAAAACCCACAACAGAATTTATGTCTCATAAGATACTCACATGTTATTTATGGAGCATGACAAAAATTTTGGAAGATAAAGCTTTAAGATGATTATGAAAAAAGTTTTTTAGAAAAATAATTTCGAAGATGAGAGACTTTGATTTATCTTTAACTCTTTGTTGTTACTAACTTCTTCACTTGGTTACAAAAGAAAGCGGAAGGGAGGGTATTTATAGCCTCCAACTTACAAAATATCTAGATTATTTTAATTTCTAATTTAGACTATTTTACCATGACTTCTAGATTATTTTACAACAATTATCTAGATATTTTTGAATCACCATATATAATTATTACTTTTATGGAGGTGGTAAATTATTCTCGAACATTAAGGAGGTGGAGAGCTTGATATTTCTAGAGAGAACTCTAGAATTTGGAATATGTATTAAATTTTCCCCAATAATTAAACTTAGAGCCAATAATTGAAATTGATCCAAAAATCAATTTTAACTCTCAACACTCCCTCTTAAACTTGATTTTTCTACTCTAAGCAAATTTCTTATCTTGATGAAATATTCACGTTTAAGAGGCTTTGTGAATATATCAACTACTTGACCATTGGTTTTCATATACTCTAGTTGCACTTCCTTCTTGTTAACATAATCTCTAATGTAGTGATAGCTTATGTTCATGTGCTTACTTCAATTGTTGAAAACTGGATTCTTCGCCAATTTTATTGCCGACTTATTATCCACAAAGATCTCTTTTTGCCTAACATTTTTTGCTCGTATTGAAGGGCAAAAAGATTCTCAACAGTTATTGAGTTTTCTTATGGACCAAATGTAGGATGAGTTGCTGAAACTTAGGGGACAGTCCCCCAAAATTAGAGTCTCTAAGTCATCATTTATTTCTTCTGGCAAGGATGATGATAAGTGGGAAACATTTGGATCGAAAAAAACAAATGATCTATGAAAAGGACACGTACTTTTGTTCGAGATCAGTCATGTGTTAGGGGGCAGCTAAGAAAAAAGGAAAAGGTTAAAGGTATTTGTATTCATTGTAATCATTTTAAAATTTATTTTCAAAACCCACATTAGAATTTATGTCTCATAAGACACTCACATCTTATTTATGGAGCATGACAAAAATTTTGGAAGATAAAGCTTTAAGATGATTATGAAAAAAGTTTTTTTTAGAAAAATAATTTAGAAGATGAGAGACTTTGATTTATCTTTAACTCTTTGTTGTTACTAACTTCTTCACTTGGTTACAAAAGAAAGCGGAAGGGAGGGTATTTATAGCCTCCAACTAACAAAATATCTACATTATTTTAATCTCTAATTTAGACTACTTTAGCATGACTTCTAGATTATTTTACAACAATTATCTAGATATTTTTGAATCACAATATATAATTATTACTTTTATGGAGGTGGTAAATTATTCTCGAACATTAAGGAGGTGGAGAGCTTGATATTTCTAGAGAGAACTCTAGAATTTGGAATATGTATTCAATTTTCCCCAATAATTAAACTTAGAGCCAATAATTGAAATTGATCCAAAAATCAATTTTAACTCTCAACACTCCCTCTTAAACTTGATTTTTCTACTCTAAGCAAATTTCTTATCTTGATGAAATATTCACGTTTAAGAGGCTTTGTGAATATATTAACTACTTGACCATTGGTTTTCATATACTCTAGTTGCACTTCCTTCTTGTTAACATAATCTCTAATGTAGTGATAGCTTATGTTCATGTGCTTACTTCAATTGTTGAAAACTGGATTCTTCGCCAATTTTATTGCCGACTTATTATCCACAAAGATCTCTTTTTGCCTAACATTTTTTGCTCGTATTGAAGGGCAAAAAGATTCTCAACAGTTATTGAGTTTTCTT
>JAKUCM010005205.1:0-44251 GCA_023374145.1 Lepidium sativum | reverse complement strand
GTGCGTAAAACTATAGTCAGTCAAGTGGTTGATCTACGAAAAATAAAATTTGTAAAAAGTCAAACTTAAATTTCTCATATAATATTTTTTTATATATATATTGGTATGCAAATTCCAAATTATATATAATAATCTAGAGGAAAAATTGTTCTAAATGATCTGATGTTTCTAATTTTTAATGCAATATTATTAAACTTTTGTTATTTTGATTATTAATATTCTGTAGATTGATTTTTAGTTGGCTAAATAATAATAATATAGATTAAAAATAATATTTTTAACTGGAAATATAAAAAATTAAATGATTTCTTAATCTATGTACAAAAACTTTAAATTTACTCTAGAATAGAATTTGGGATATGATATTGTTTGATATTTAGCATGTCTGAAATTAAAAATTGATTGAATTTACAAATTTTTTGGATCAACGGTCTATTTCCATTCCAAATTTTTTATATAATAATAGATCAACCTATATTTAGGCATTTTTTCTAATTTCATCTAAAGTATATATGTAAGGTATGATTGCATTCAAAATTAGACAATAATTATCGAATTTTATACATAATATAAAAAATCTATCCAGTTATACAAATTGTTGAATAATTATGATTTTGTTATAGACAGACAAATTGTTATAATTTTAAATGATTAATTAATCAAATAATAGTTATTGTTTAATTTTGGATGCAATTAGGTATTATATACATTTTAAATAGAATCTAACAAAGAATCCAAATATTGATATATCGAAATTTTGAGTGGAAATACGTCATGGACCCCAAGTTTTTTCCTAACGTTGAGTAGGTTGACATGCTCACGTTACGAAAGACGAAATGGCCCATACTGTATATATTGGGTTGGGTCGGCCCATTGGACCTTAATTGAAATCCAAAATGTCGATGTATAATGATCCTAATATACATATTTAACCCCCTCTAAAAGTTATAATCGGGTCTTAGATAAAGATAAAGAGTTTTTGTTGAAAATAAAAAAAGGAAAGATAAAGTTGAACATAGAAACTTGAGCACGAAGCTAAAGATATGACTGGTCGCCGATATTTATGAACCAACCACACAGTGTATTAGAACAGAAACTTCTCGCAGGACGTGATGATACGTCAACGCAATATTATCGTCACATTCATTTTATTACTTTTATAATATAAATAAATCAAAATTAAAAAAAGCAGTCTACTGCTTTTAAAGCATATTTGAAAAAAATGTATAAGAGCTCTGCACTTCCATACGAATATATCAGAAACACTTGTCAATATGTTTTAGGTTTTACTGTTTTTATTTTCTATCAAAAACCTTTAGAATACCATTTTCTCGAAGACTATAAAAATGTATTCAGTTTGTCATAATTGTTTAATTTAGTTAATACTAAAGAAAATTTCGGTTAACATTATACAAATTTACGAACCTTTCCAAATTTGTTAATATTTTCTAAGTTAAAAAGTCATAGAAGTAATTTAATAAATTTGAAGAATAGTAAAATATATTAAACTGGGGAAAGTACTAAAAAGTTGGTTTTTCTTGAATATGTCTTCTTTTTGTTCAATGAAGTGCAAAAACTTACGAAATAGGTTGAATGAGATTAAGGTATTATATTTCAGTTTCATTTTAAATATCTTGTTAGATTTTACTTTTGTGTAATAATTTTTCTAATATAAAAGTACTATATTTATATCGAAAAAAATAGCTGATTGTGAATTGTAGAGGAGTAGTTATGATTCAATTGCAATGAAAACATCATGTCAATGTTATAATTCTGTTTTTCGAAATAATCTGTTTGTTTGAGACATATTTAGAAAATAATTTACTATTCTTACACCATATATCATCAAATCAACTCAATAATAAAACCAAAGAAGAAAAGCTAAACACTAAATCCATTTCATACACATTTGATTATATGTCGACTGTCAAAATCTAGAAAACTATTGGCAAATTTATTTATTTATTTTTAGTTATTTACAAATTAAAGTAGTTAATACATTTTCAACAACAAAAAAAAAAGAAAAGTGATTAGTACATTACAAGAAACGATAGAAATATCCACATCCCTCCTAATGACCAATCAATTCATTAATAAATTACATGATTCTTTTAGAAGCTAACCCTTTAAAATTTCTTTATAGGCCACTTAAATCAATAATTAAACAAATATTGCTAGTACTAATTTATACTATTAGAGATGACACATCTACCGAAAGCTTTTTTTCTTTTTAATAATTTGTCAAAAGAAAACAGAGAAATAAAATAATAAAGTAACTAAAAAAAATCGAAGACAAAAAAGTAAACGCGTATCCAGATGGCTACAGAAGAAAAGAGAGAGTGGAGAAGAAGAAAAGAATTGCGATCAAAGAAATTCAGACTTCTTTCTCTCGACGTTTTCACATTACAAAACACAAAACTAGAACCAAAAATTAAATTAAAATTCTTTATTTCCTTTTCGTTTTCGATCTGAAAAGTGAAAGCTCTTCCAAAATCACATAATATTTGCTTTAGAGATCGTTCTAGATTTTGCTATTTTAGTCTTATTGATTCTTGATATGGATAGGCATCAGCATCATCTTCATCAGCTTCAATACATCAACAAGCAACAACATCTTCATCATCATCCCCAAACGCAAACGCCGGAAATAGCGTCTCCGGTGGCCGCAGGGGATAGGTTTCCACAGTGGAGTGTAGAAGAGACTAAGGAGTTAATAGGGATAAGAGGAGAGTTAGATCAAACCTTCATGGAGACAAAACGAAACAAGGTTCTTTGGGAGATTATCTCTACTAAGATGAGAGACAAAAGCTTTCCTCGTAGTCCTGAACAGTGCAAGTGCAAGTGGAAGAACCTCGTTACTCGTTTTAAGGTCATAATATTATCTTCTCTTTCTCTTTTTCCCTTCATTTCGTGGGTGTAATTATCATTATTATGTTTAATAATCTTGGAGGTCTTGCATGGAACTATGCTTTATTCAAAAGTATAAAGCTTTGAATCATATAATTAATAGTCCATATATTTGCCTATAGAGACCAAAAACATTGTAAATTTGTATCCTTGTAATTAGCTAGATATAAGCTAGAGATCGTCCAAGTAGTTTAGTTTGTTTATGTACATGATCTCATTGTGAGTATTGGTTGATGTTTGTAGGGATGTGAGACTATGGAGGCAGAGACTGCTAGACAACAATTTCCTTTCTATGATGATATGCAAATTATATTTACCAATAGAATGCAGAGAATGCTATGGGCAGAATCCGACGGAGGAGGAGGAGGAACAAGTGGGACAACGAGAAAGAGAGAGTATTCATCAGAAGAGGAAGAAGAGAATGTGAATGAAGAGCTAGTAGATATCAGCAATGACCCGAAAATCGCAAACCCGAAAAAGAACGTTTTAAAGAAACGAAAAGGCGGCAGCAACAGTAGTAGTAGCAACACTGGTGTAAGAGAAGTGTTAGAAGAGTTTATGAGACAACAAATGAGAATGGAGAAGGAGTGGAGAGAAGGATGGGAAGCAAGAGAGAAAGAAAGAGCAGAGAAAGAAAAAGAATGGAGAAGGAAAATGGAGGAGCTTGAGAAGGAAAGAGTGGCAATGGAACGTGTATGGAGGGATAGAGAAGAGCATAGACGTTCAAGAGAAGAGATGAGAGCTGAGAAGAGAGATTCGCTTATTGATGCGTTGCTTGCTAAGCTTGCTAGAGATGATTCTCTCTAACTTTTGTTAGCTTTTCTTAACCAAAGTTAACTTGTTGGTTCTATGCTTGTTTGGACTCATATATTGATTGGCATGAGGACATATTTGAGTTTTAGTCAGACTTTAGTAATATATTAACCCCACATTCTTTTTGGTTTGATTTTGGTGAGCCAAATCATTTGTATACCATTTAAGCTAAACTTGTAATGGTTAGTAATGTTCACAAAAGCATATAGTATATCATTTGTAATATATACTTGGTCAACAATCAAATTGATATTACATGACTGATAATTAAATATTATCATTTAATATAATACGATTAACTGAAATCAAACTCCGATCAACATACATAGTGTACCATTTGACAACTTAATCTGAAACTCTTATTTTCCATAATTTTATATATATGTAAATTTTGTAAAACGACTTATCTTCATGCAAAAGAAATACGAAAATATAATTAGTTTTAGAGACTAGTTACGTTGAAAAAGTAACGAAGTCAAGAAAGAAAATACAAAACTAATTGAAATACCAAACGTGCTAGCTCCAAGAAATGACAAGTTATGCTCTGAATAATGGGACCATTTAGGTCGATTGTGTGTGATCAGATCTTTTATTATTATATCTATAAATCAAACTCTTCTTTTCTCCTTTTGATGATGATTCAAAATCATATCCAACATGGCAAGACAATGCGTGTGACGTTCCTTATCCACATATTGTTTTCTTTTTGTATTAAATAACTTGTAAATTACATATATTTAAGGAGAACCTTTTGAATACACAACTTGTTTTTTTTTCTAGTCAAAGAATACATAACTTCTAAATTACATAAATCGAAGGATATCCTAAGATTACTTTACGGCGATCTTTGGTTGTGTAAAGTTGATGGTTTATGTTGATGCAGAAATCAACAATGAGAGATTTGTAATTTTATAAGAAAAAATTTGGACAAGGTACTCAAGATCAAAAATGTATATAAACAATGGATTTTGGTACAAGGTTTTGTCTAGAGTGAGTAGCAGAGATAATGAAAATCTGGCTTCTTGAGTGCTCATCTTCTCATATTTATAGTTGCTAGGTTTAACTCTAGCATTTAATTTCAATTCTTTATTCTTATTTTCATATCCCGTCCTAAATAATCTTTATATTTGTATATTTCACTTTTTCAATTAGAATTTTTCAGGGCCGAGGACAGGTGGCTCACTGGTCTAGTCATTTTACAAATTTTCAAGGCATCAAGGATCGTACTCCCTACCTGCAGTAGTATGAGGGGATTTAAAAGCCAGTAGATTAATTGACAAAAAAAAATTAGAATTTTTCAGGTAGCAGAACTTATTTTTATAGTAGATGCGAACATTGTTTATGTAGAACCCAACAATATTAAATTGGATTTTTCACTAATATATAATTTGGATCAACCTAATTTTTTAATGATGAAATAAGTGAATTTTTATTAATATCAAACTTGAAAAATCAAAAGATTAAAAGATGGAGAGTTGAAAGTCTAAAAATCGATTGCTAAAGCGTCAATGTTTTGTGGCAATCTAGGTCAAATTATTTCACCTTATATAACTCGACTTGTAACTCTGTATCTTGAGATTCTCTCTCAACGTTCCCCACGATCTCTTCGTCTACTTCTCATTCGCTTTGATTTGTTCCTCTTCATTCAAACGAGTTCTGGTTCGATCGCTTAGCATATTCGGGTTTTAAATTGCTTCATACATCTACTATATTATATATATTTAGGTCTATTTAGCATTACTGGGTCTGGTACTAACAGTTTTTCAATTGGAAAGAGTATATCTATTCGTTCTTAGGCTTTGTATATTCAAAGAAATTTAAGTATATTTAATATGTTAGAGATGCATGGAAACAGAAAAAGTCGCAAACATAGTTGATCTACATTCCACATTGGATCCAAGTTCTCAAATTCTTGTTGTATTCGATATCAACATGGTAACTTCACCACAAAATACATCTTCATATAAGAAAAAATATGGAAAGGATAATTATGTAAATAACTATCTATGTAACTAGGGCTCCATTGTATCGTATATATTGTGTTGTCATCTTTGATAAGGATATACAGCCAACATTATTATATGGTATCAGAGCATATCGATCTTTGATTTTTTTTTTTCAAAATCTCTCATTGTTGTATCTTATTTTTCACCATCACCATCACAGCTACGCAAACCATTCTTCATGTCAACATGACTAATGTCGCTAAGCTTACTCCCTCTAATCTTTTGATGTGGTGCAGACAAGTCCATGCTCTCTTCGAAGGCTATGATTTAGCCAGTTACATTGATGGTACAACTCCATCTCCTACTCCTACTCTGGAAACTGACGTCGGTGTTGCAGTTAATCTGGCATTCTCGATGTGGAAACGCCAAGACAAACTTATTTTCAGCACTTTGCTTGGTGCCATCTCCATCAACATTTAATCCCTACTCGCCACAACCAATACGTCTGTTGAGATCTGGAATACGTTGATGGCTACTTACGCTAAACCAAGCCATGGTCACTTGAAACAATTGAAGCAACAAATCTAGCAATGGACGAAAGACAATAAATCAATTGCAGAATATTTTCAAGGTCATACAACCAGATTTAATCAGCTTGCTCTACTTGGTAAACCTCTGGATCATGAAGACAAGATAGAATATATTCGGGAGGGTCTCTCGAATGATTACAAAACACTCGTGGATCAGATAGAAGGTAGAGATGTCACACCTTCCCTCACTGAACTACATGAAAAACTAATCAATCATGAATTGAAGCTCAACGCTTCTCTTCCTGTCTCATCAACACTTTCTGTTACAGCAAATGTGGCTCATTATCGTAATTCAAATCAGCCAAACAACAACAACATGAGCCGGTTAGAATAACAACAATCTGGTGGTAACCACAATTGGCAACAACAACAACTAGGTGCTTATCCCAATTGGCAACAACAACAATACAACAACAACAACAACAACAACAACAATACTCTGGTAGTAACAACAACAATCGAAGATGGTCTAGAGGATGTTGGTTTTTATGAGACTTTGCTCAAGATAAACCGTGGAGACTTCACTTGGTAAATGTAACCACTTAACCCACAAAAGATGGATTCGATCTCAAGAGTGTGGTACCACCAACTTGTAGTTGAATCCACACATAAATGCCTTTGTAAATCCGAGACTATTATGGAGTAGCTCGGTCTTAGCAAGGACTGAATGAATCTAGGGTGGATATAGTCCGAGTAAAACATCACAACACTTGAAGTTTGTGTGCTAAGGAGAACTCAGATCTAAGAACCATTCATCTAGATTTACATAAACATAAAGAAAGCATAAGAAGAGTTTGGTGGGGATCTAGATGTATTTGGGTAGAGGTCTGTCATTGGGCAGCCTCTACACGAGCCAACTAACCCTAGAAACTACATTGCAAACTACTAACTTAAGCTTAAATGAAGAGAGAATTTGTAAACACTTCTTTTGTATTAAGTGAGTTTTTTACAAATGGGAGATACAACCTCTATTTATAGAGTTACAATAAGGTTGCTTTAGCATAAATGACACCCTAAATTCAAAGCTTTGTGGCCGTTGGAGGGGAGAGATGAAGCGGAGTTCTCAAACTTGAAAGTGACATCTCCTTAGCTCTGAACTTAGCATAAAGGAGAGTCACAATGTTTCTTTAAGCTTCAAAACATCTTCTTGGGTCTAGTTAGACTACATCTAAGTCCTAACAGCCTTCCATAACATTTCATTTGATTAGAATCAACATTTAGAAGATTTACAAAACTGTTGACTTTTTCAGTCAAACATTGATTTTTTCAGTCTGTCGTTGACCGTACCATACTGAGCTTGACCGTACCGTACACACCTCCTCGACCCGCGTTACATACTGAGCTCGACCGCGGTACATATTGGATCCTATCTGCGGTACATGTTTCCTCGACACGCGGTCCGTGCTAATCTCAACCGCGGTACCTACTGGATTCTACCCACGGTACGTGCTGGATCCTTCATGCGGTACATACTGATCTCGACCCGCGGTACGTCCGTGTCTTGACTCGCAGTACATGTCTCTTGACCTATCCACTACCCGGGGTATACGACTAGTATGTTGACTTTCCCATTTGTCTGTTGACCACATACTGTGGTACATGAAAACCTTCCCGCGATACATGCCTCTAGACCCGATGGCCTTCCCGTGGTACATGCCTTTAGACCCAATGGCCTTCCCGCGATCCATGACCACCGACCGTTGACTTTCTGGTCCAACACGTTAACTTTTCCAGAACATCTTTAATAAAGTTTTTCTTGATCTTTTGATGATTTGGTGAGTCTTATGGGTCCTTGGTGGTCATTTTCTTCCTTCTTGGATTTAATTTGGCTGGTCTTCGGCCTTGTCTTTGATGACTTCGGCCTTGAATTTTCTTCTTGATCTTAAAGTTTTTTGGCCTCTTCGACTTCTCCCTATAGTCTCTTTGATATAGACTAATACCTTCCCCAAGCTTGGTCTTTGAGACGCTCAAGGCCAAAGGCCTAAGGACCAAAGGCCAAGCTTGCCAACCGAAAAGACTACCTCATTAAAAATCCTAGAGAGAAAACAACTTGGGACAAAACTCTACTAGGGAAAAAGAGTATAGCTCATCGGTGGTATGATGTAGCTTGACCCCAGTTTTTGACAATGCATTTGAACCGGTGCCTTCTTCTTCCAAGTGACTCATTGCCTTAGTACTTCTTGACTTTGTTTCCCTTCTTAAGATTCTCTTGTTTCATCTAGTGCTCCTTGTGAGAATTTCCACACATTCTTCCTTCTCTTTTGAACCTTCATCATGAGATTCAAAGAGAAATTTTTAAGTATATGTTGTGGGAGCTTAAGAAACACTTAAATGAATTTCAAGAGAGATCAAATGAGCGTATTTGGTTTGGATACAAAGCCTTCCACCAACTAGCATCTCCATTTTGACCTTCCAACTTAGTCATCCACAGATCCACCCTCTTTAAGTAAGCATTTTTGGTTCGCCTCTTCAAGTCCTTCCGAAGTGAGGTAGGTTAAATAAATGGATTCCAAAGATTGGTGGCCCTCTTGATAACGTACCACACTTTGCTGTGCATTTTTCTAGCTTCATTTGAAGCATTCAGGACTCGTCACTTCTCCTTTGAGATAGCATACAAGCTTTCCCACCATCTTTAATTTCGAATTTGTTTTTAAGAGTTAAACATACACTTAAAAACAAGAAAAGATAATGAGAGATTATAGTATAGGTAACACATAATTAGTGAGAATGAGTAATCAAGAATATTAAGAATAAGTAACCAAGAGAATATAGAATAGAGAGAATGAGCGGAAGCAATGGAGAAAGGAGAATAGAGGTTTGCTTAAGAGTTCATGTGGACAGAGTTTTTATCTCAGTTTTCTTGAGTTTTGCAGAAGCATTAGCTCCCAAAGGGCCAGCCAAGAACACCTTAAAACAAGAATTTGGTGTTTAATGGTTGTGACAAATTATGGACCAATGGACAATTGATTTATCCATGGTGACAAGAATGAACTCACAAAATAAATCATGAGTTTTGCGGAAGCTTTGGCTCCCAAATCCAGCCAAGAATACCTTAGAACAACAAGAACTAGGCATTTTAATGGCTGGAAAAATTATGGACCAATGAACAATTGTTTTATCCACCGGTTAAAAGTTTGAACTCACAAAATAACTCATGGACAATGGCTTTCCGTGAGCTTGAATTAACAAGAGCCGTAAAATAACACAAAGATTCGTTCTTTTCATGGTTAAACAAAAGAAACTTAAATAACTCATGAAATAATCTATTTTCAAGAATTTTCGTAAGTTTTTGAAAGTTAAAAACAAAACAAAATTAGTCCAAGACCTTCCCCATTTGAGATAAGCTAATATCCATTGATAAAGCTTGGAAGTAAAGTCATTAGATCTAATAAACAAGAACTCCGTTCACGTCCTCTTCTGTTGATTCATTGGACAAGATGAAGAACATAAAACAATAAAACCAAGAGACCCGAGTTTATTGAAAACCAAGCTCTTGTGGCTCTGATACCATGTTGGTTTTTATGAGACTTTGCTCAAGATAAACCATGGAGACTTCACTTGGTGAATGTAACCACTTAACCCACAAAAGATGGACTCGATCTCTAGAGTGTGGAAACATCAACTTGTGGTTGAATCCACACATAAATGCCTTAGTAAATCCGAGACTATTATGGAGTAGCTCGGTCTTAGTAAGGACTGAATGGATCTAGGTTGGGAGATACAAGCTCTATTTATAGAGTTACAATAAGGTTGCTTTAGCACAAATGACACCCTAGATTCAAAGCTTTGTGGTCTTTGGACTGGAGAGAGGAAGTGGAGTTCTCAAACTTGAAGGGGACATCTCCTTAGCCTTGAACTTAGCATAAAGGAGAGTCACATGTTTCTTTAAGCTTCCAACGTCTTATTGGGTCGAGTTAGGCTCCATTTAAGTCCTAACAGGCTTCCATAACATCTCATTTGATTAGAATCAATATTTAGAAGATTTATAAAAGCGTTGACTTTTTAGTCAAACATTGACTTTTCCAGTCTGTCGTTGACCGTATCGCGGTACGTAGAGTCTCGACCCGCGGTATGTACTTCCTTAACCCGCGGTATGTACTGAGTTCAACCGCGGTACGTACTGGATCCTACATGCGGTACATGTTTCCTCGACCCGCGGTACGTGCTGAGCTCGACTGCGGTACATACTGGATCCTACCCACGGTACGTAGTGGATCCTTCATGCGGTACATACTGATCTCGACTCGCGGTACATCCGTGTCTCGACCCGCAGTACACGTCTCTCGATCCATCCACTACCCATGGTATACGACCCATACGTTAACTTTGCCATCCATTCGTTGACCACATACTGCGGTACATGAAAACCTTCCCGCAGTATGTGCCTCTCGGTCCGATGGCCTTCACGCGGTCCATGCCCACCGACCGTTGACTTTCTTGTCCAAAATGTTGACTTTTGCAGGACATCTTCAATAAAGCTTTTCTTGATCATTTGATGATTTGGTGACCCTTATGGGTCTTTGGTGTCCATTTTCCTCCTTTTTGGAGTTCATTTGGGTGGTCTTAAGCCTCTCCCTCTAGTCTCTTTGATATAGACTAATAGAGAATACCAGGAAAAGTCCCAGTTTTGTGGCATTTTTGGTCACAGAGTCACACGTTGTGCTCAATTGCGTCAACCATACATTTCTACAATCTGCTATGTCATCCTCCTGGCAGCCTAGAGCTCATATGGCAACTATTCATCCCTACAACCAGCAGAATTGGGTCCTCGATATTGGTGTGACGCACCATCTGACTATGGATCTCGACAACTTGTCGCTGCACCAAGCATATACTGGTTGAGATAGAGTGACAGTTGCAGATGGTTCTTCACTTCCATTTACTCAAATGGGAACTAGTTCACTTTCTATATCATCTTGCTCTCTAAAACTGAATAAGATTCTTTATGTTCCACATTTACATAAAAATCTGCTTTCACTTTATCATCTCTGCAATACTGATTCGGTATTGGGTATATTTTTTTCCTTTAATTTTTCAGGTGAATTGCACACGGGTGTCTCATTGCTCCATGACAGAGTTGAGGATGAGATGTACACATGGCCAATCTCAAAGCAGTCCCAGCCTCATTTTTCGCCCCTCCCAGTCTGAAAACAATTATCACAATCTCGCACTCCAGACTTGGTCATCCATCACTTCAAGTGTCATGATCTATTTTTTCTCGTTTTTCTTTACCACTGTCTTCTTCTATTTCCAAAAAGTTTTTCATGTCCATATTGCTTGCTCAATCAAAGTTATACACTACCCTTTGCAAACACTACTTTTACTTCGACAAAACCACTTGAACTAATATTCACATATGTGTGGACATCGCCTATTGTGTTCGTTGACAATTACAAGTATTATCTTCTTCTTGTTGATCATTACTCGTGTAATTCTTGGTTTTATCCTATTTAACACAAATCACAAGTCAAGGACACATTCATTGCTTTCAAAAATCTGGTGGAGAATCGATTTTCCAGCAGGATTGAGACACTTTATTCAGATAATGGTCATGAATTCATCGCTCTACGTCAATTCCTAGAAGGTAATGACATCAAATATAGGCCCAAAAATTGAGTCTATTTCTTTTGTTGACAGGCCCAATAATTCTAGTGTCGCTAGAATTAGCCCACCTCCACCTTATTCTCCAATTGTGCAAGATGAAACACTTCCGACGGACACAAATACAGGGATTCCGCTTGCTAATCCTCAAGAGTATCGTCAAGTTCTGGGAATTCTTCAATACTTTTTGTTTACTCGTCCAGATATCATATCCTGTCAATAAACTTTCTCATTATATGCACAAATTGACAAATATGCATTGGCAAGCTGTCAAAAGAGTGTTGTGATATATTGGGAAAAACACCTAGTCATGGTATTTTCTTTCGAGCAAATACTACATTGTCTCTTCATGCTTTCTCTGATGCGGATTGGACATGTGATACAAATGACTTTGTGTCTACTCTTGCATATATAGTATATCTTGGTAATACTCCTATATCATGGTCATCGAAGAAGCAAAATGGTGTAGCTAGATCTTCGACAGAGAAGGAATATAGAGCTGTGGCACATACAACTTCAAAGTTGTGGTGGATTTGCTCTTTACTTGCGGAACTACATATTCACTTGAAGACTAAAGCAGTCATTATATCTATGTAACTAGAACTCCTATGTATCATATGTATCGTATATATATTGTATTGTCATCTTCAATAAAGATATACAGCCAACATTCCTATATTTCATGGACCATATAAGAAATTCCAAGAGGTGTATGATATAAAAGGTTGACGCGCTTAGATTTGAGGACATGAATCATAAATCGTCACTTTGAAAGAGACCATGGGACATATTGTCACCGACTCTGACCATCTTGATGCAAAACAAAAGCCACTAGTTGTCCCCTTGAGACTCAAGAAAATGGTCCACCTTTTTAAAACTTCATTTTTGTTTTGGTTTCCATTTCAACAATTTGTAAAGAGATAATAAAAAAGAATCAAAACAAAACAAAATTAACAATACGTAAAAGAAAATATATTTGTTTAAATATCCACATTTATATTATTTTTCACCAAAATTCGATTATAATAATGGTATTATCTAGCAAAATAAAATTTACGGTATAGATTATAGATATGATTTTTCCCCAAACATTAGAAAAGAATACTTAAACCATATATTATTGTCAAGTAGGAATTGAATCTGCGCGATGTCGTGCGGGAGCTTACATTACAAAACAATTTTTAATGTTTATCACAAAATAAGAAGTTTTTTATCGTAATTTTTTTTTGAAATTAATAAAGCAGAATAAAAGATATTGTGAAAAACAAAACTTATAAGTTAAAAAAAGAAATATTACAATTAGGCCAAAAAGAAAAGGGATATTACAATAAAAAAAACATAATAACATAAGACATTTTTTCATATATGTAAAGTTACAATGAAATACACAACCGTAGAAAAACGATATCTTTCCAAATGTAACTTCCAACAAATAGGAAATTGTAACTTTTAAAATTAACTAAATAACAAAAAAAATTATAAATGAGAAATTATTATGAAAACACACAATAAAAATAAAAAATTTAGTTTTTTATTGATATTTTGATACTTTCAAAATTATGGGTTTTATAAAAGGAAATAATGATTCTATAAAAAATACAATTATAAAATCTTCAAAATCAGTTACAAAATGGTTAAAATAAAGTATTTTATGTTATAAAAAAGGGTGATTTGCTAGATTAGAGCGAAATTAAGTGTTAATTATTGAAATAGAGCAAATGTTTGTAAATTACTAGAATAGTTTTTTTAATTTATTATATACCATTTTGCCCTTTTTAAATGAGGAAAAAAACGTTATTACGAAAATACCATTAATGAAATATGCCACGTAAGCGATCAACTCTATCACATGGACAAAGTGCAATATGGTAGAGTTAGAGTTCCAGCGCAGTAGAGTTAAAGTATGCTTAGTAGAGTTGACACTAATGAAATTTCGTGTGTAGTAGAGTTAGATTTCCAGCGTGATAGAGGTGAAGTGTGCTTGGTAGAGTTAGATTTCCAGCATAATAGAGTTGTTGTTTGTGCTCTAATCAACTCTATCACATGGACAAAGTGCAGTATGGTAGAGTTAGAGTTCCAGAGCAGTAGAGTTAAAGTATGCTTAGTAGAGTTGACATTAATGAAATTTCGTGTGTAGTAGAGTTAGATTTCCAGCGTGATAGAGGTGAAGTTTGCTTGGTAAAGTTAGATTTCCAGCATAATAGAGTTGTTGTTTGTACTCTAATCAACTCTTTAACACGGACATAGTGCAGTATGGTAGAGTTAGTTTTGGAAACCTAGCCTACTTTCGTAGTAGAGCTTAAATTACGTATTTACCCCTCAGTTATTACCTCATCTGCCGCGCATCCAACTGATTCCTCCATAAGTGACGCCATTGTAGCTTTCTTGAAGCTCCTTTACTTCTTCGCTGCTCCTTTGCTTTTCTGTTTTTGTTTGGATCTATGGATCAAATCATTTTGGTTTGTGGGATATGGAGTTTTAATGAAAATTGATGGATATTTTTGGTGGACCAGTCGTACGGGTGTCGGATCATAGGCATTGTCGAAGATTTAAGGCTCGATGAATTTCTGGAGATGGTCTATGCCGATTTTGGTTTGGATGCACATTGTCATGAGATAAAACTAAGCTACATGCCAAATGTTGTCATTCAGTCACTACCAGAAGATACTCCCCCTGTAATTGTCAGTAACGATAGACAATTGCAAGTGTTTGTTTCACAATTTCGTAAAGAAGCAATGCGTCTATGTGTCGAAATTACCACTAGATCTCGTGTTTCAGTGAGTTACCCTGAAAAAGGTCAGTGTAGTTGGAGAAACGTTGACAAGAAATTCCAATTCCAATGTAAGTCGGAGAATGATGCCTCGTATGTTCGGTGTAGTAGAGTTAATCCGGTGTTTAAGAGAGGTGTCCCAAACAATGAGCGTATACCAGAAAATGTGAAACATGAAGGTGAACATGCTGAGGACGAGGATGAGGAATTCAGATTCGACTGTTGCGATGATATGGATGGCGCAAGCTCGGATGATGAAGATTATATCAGTGTTCGTAGAAAATCGAAGGAAGAAAAGAAGAAAAACCTGTCGGAGCAAGCAACAGGGTTAGATTTGAATGCTGAGTATTTGGATATAGAGATGTCAGCACTCGCATTGGTTGTTGGGCAACGATACTCATCAAAAAAAGAACTCATGACCAGGCTAAAAATACTTTCTGTCTTACAGAGGTTTGACTTCGATGTTGTTGCTTCATCGAAGACAGTGTTGAATGTGAAATGTTGGGTACCAAACTGTCAGTGGAGAGTACGAGCTTCACCTGTCGATGACGGTGGATGTTTCTTTGTCCGGAAGTATATGGGAGAACATAGTTATTCTGTTACGGAGAGATCAGGTCGTGCACGACAAGCATCAACGGAAGTCTTAGGAAGGTTATACCTGGAATTCGTAGGTGGAATTGGGCCATCTGTTCTTCCTCAACACGTTGCTAATTCAATGAGCAAGCGATTCGGTCTAAAGGTACAAATGTAATTTTACGCCATGGTAGAGTTAATCTTCGTAGCAGAGTTAAATTGCAGTGCTGAGTTAGTCTGTCGTTTGGTATAGTTGGCTTGCAGTGTAGTAGAGTTAGATTGCAGTGCTGACGTATTAGTAGAGTTGGACTGACAGTGTGGTAGAGTTGGATTATGTGTAATAGAGTTAGGGTGTAGTGTGTGGTAGAGTTATATTGTAGTGCAGTAGAGTTAGTGTGACGTATGGTAGAGTTAGTTTGACATTTAAGTCTGACGTTTATGTAGTGTAGTAGAGTTAGATTGCAGTGCTGACGTATTAGTAGAGTTGGACTGACAGTGTGGTAGAGTTGGATTATGTGTAATAGAGTTAGGGTGTAGTGTGTGGTAGAATTAGATTGTAGTGTAGTAGAGTTATTGTGACGTATGGTAGAGTTAGTTTGACATTTAAGTCTGACGTCTATGCAGATGAAGTACTGGAAAGCACACCGTACTCTAAGCCAAGCACGAGCCCTAGTTACCGGAAGTTTGAAAAGTAGTTATGAGGAACTTCCGTCGTACTTGTTTGCTATTAGAAGAGCGAATCCCAGAACTCTAATAAAGCTCGAAGTTGACGGGCAAGACAGGTTTAAGTTTCTTTTCATCACTTTCGATGCAAGTATTAGGGGTTTTCCCTATATGAGGAAGGTTGTTGTTCTCGATGGTACATTTTTGCTAGGGAAGTATAAAGGTACTCTATTAACCGCTTCCATGCAAGATGGTAACTTCAACATATTTCCTATGGCTTTTGGTGTGGTTGATACCGAGAATGATGAATCTTGGGAATTGTTTTTTAGACAGCTAAACCGTGCGATCCCTGATGACAGAGAACTTGTCATCATATCAGATAGACATAAATCCATTGCTAAAGCCATAAAGATTGTGTACCCACTTTCTTCTCGGGGTATTTGCACCTACCACCTACGTAAGAACATTTTGTCGAAATTTAGAGGTGGCGAGCCCTTTAAGTTGTTCAAGAAAGCTGCCACCGTTTTTAGGGTCGATGAATTCAACGCTATACTTGCTCAGATCCAGGCGTTAAATCCAAAGCTTCATGCCTACTTGATAAAAGCTGACGTGCGTTTGTGGAGTCGAGTGTACTTTCCCGGAAATAGATACAATTTCACTACGTCGAACATTGCAGAATCAATAAACCATGCATTATCAGAGGCAAGAACTTTTCCCATTGTCCAGCTTATAGATGCAATAAGGTCGATGTTAACACGTTGGTTCGCGAAGCGGAAGACGAAGGCCACTCTGACGGCAACTATTCTAACAGAATCTGTTGAAAAGCTCCTAAAGGTAGAATTACCATTGCACATAGTAGAGTTATTCCCTTCATAGTAGAGTTAACAATCCCTTTAGTAGAGTTAACATTATTGTTATAAATGATAGACAAGGGTCGATGAAGCCAGACAGTACAACGTGCAGGACATAGACGAACACCAGGTTGTTGTTACGCGATCCGAAACTTCTCATTTAGTCAACTTGACTGAGAAGACGTGTTCTTGCAAGAGGTATGATGTCGAAAAAATTCCTTGTGTCCATGCCATTGCCATTGCTGAGGCTTGTAGAAGGCCGACGATCGAACTTACACATCCATACTATCACACGACCTACCTGTACAACGCATACTCTGGTAGTATCTTTCCAAGAGATGCTGCACTTCCCGTTCCGTTGGAAGTGAGTCGTAAGCTGTGTAATCCACCATACGTACGTCAACAACCAGGGAGGCCGAAGAAATCGCGGATAAAGAGCTGGTTCGAGTCTTCTCAGCCCGAAAAACGTCCAAGAAAAGTTTCAACTTGTTCTAAATGTAAGAAACTTGGTCACAATGTCCGGACATGTAGTCAAATCATTCATTCTTGAATAGAAGAGTTAACACTACGTTAGGTCGAGTTGGATCACCTAATGGTAGAGTTAGATCAACTGTATGGTAGAGTTAGTCCTCTTGTCGGTCGAGTTGGATAACCTGTATGGTAGAGTTAGTCCTCTGTATGGTAGAGTTGGATCATCTGTTGGTCGAGCTGGATCATCTGTTTGGTAGAGTTAGATCATCTGTTTGGTCGAGTTGGATAACCTGTATGGTAGAGTTAGTCCTCTGTATGGTAGAGTTAGATCATCTGTTTGGTCGAGTTGTATAACCTGCATGGTAGAGTTAGTCCTCTGTATGGTAGAGTTAGATCATCTGTTGGTCGAGTTGGATCATCTGTTTGGTAGAGTTAGATCATCTGTTTTGTCGAGTTGGATAACCTGTATGGTAGAGTTAGTCCTCTGTTTGGTAGAGTTAGCCCTTTGTTGGTCGAGTTAGTCCTCTGTGTGGTCGAGTTATTCCTCTGTTTGGTCGAGTTAACAATACGCTAATGGTTGAAAGGGAAATAACATTAACTATGCAAGACGAAACGAGTACATAAACTAAACGAAACGAAAAGAGTACAATAACGAAAACGAAAACGAGTACAACAACGAAAAGGAAATTACATTCAACAACTAATGGTGAAGAAAGATCTTTCTGAATTGGAAGAACCAAGTGCATACTTCACAAGCTTCGGATATTGGTTGATCAACGTCTTCGGCATCGAATCCTTGAAAGAAGTGGAGAATCTCCAGGAATTCTCCATTGCATGAACATCCTTCTCGCCCATATGTTTTTTCTAGAAGTAGTATTTGTTGCTCTCCTCGCCAACTGAGCGATGATGGGTAACGAAAGATCCTGTTCTGAAGGTGGTCTACATATTCCAATGTTTCTACAATTTTGTCCTGCAGTAGACGTCTTAGGACTTCATACCCCTCATGTCTTCTGTCTGTTCCTAAACAGACTAGCACAAATCTATACAGCAGTGTGACTTCTTCAGAGTCACCATTGGATGCTCTTTGCAGCAGCTCCAACCCACCATCACGATTCCCATTGACAAAGAACTCTGCCATACCACACCGGTATGTGGCTTCCACATTACCGGCATTGCATAATCTAGTGAGAAAATTGTTAAGAAGAGACTTACTTCTCTGAGGGCCATAGAATGGAACATAACGTATATCTATGTTCCTTAGAACCTCATCTTCATCGCAAAGCTCTTTAAATTCCTTCGAAACGCGCCTGATGCTGTAAATCTCATCAAGTCCTTCTGATCCACATCGAGCTATGATGTTCGTCAAAGCACTGTTTGGTAAGTCCATGATATGTGCCTTGCGGACAACGTTGCTTTTTTTTTGTGATTCCATCTTTGTTCTTGAAATGTTTTTGAAAGCTTTTTAAAGATTGAAAGGTGAAGATGGAACGTTTTGGTAAAGGAGAAGATGGATAAAGAAGAAGTTAGTAAAGATTGGAAGGTTATTTATAATGATTTGACTCTTAAGTTTCCCTTCCTTTTAGAGTCTAATCGTTATTATGATAACATCTCGGAGATCGTGTCCAATAAACTTGATTTAACTTCCACGGCTAGTAGAACTTGTAAACTGTTCAAATGTAGTTAATATGTAGATCGTGTCTGTCATCCACTTAGTGGCACAGAACGTGGGTGTAGTTAGTTCTTAGTTAGATCACGTATAGATCACTAATTACTTGTCAATAACCAACTAATAGAGTTAAAACTATACAATATACACGAGTGTAGGACTATACACCGACTAAACAAAATTACCAATGAAGCTGGAGATCTTTGGTGGCTCTCATTAACATGTTCTTATCACACTCGCGTGCATATTCTAGATCACTAAAAGAAATTTCTTCTTCTACGGGAAGTTCGTTTTTGAAGTCAATGGCTTATTTCAGCCTAGAGAAGTCGACGTACTCGTCGGAAAGACCTTCAAAGTTGCATCCGATGGCCAGACACTCGATCATCTTCACAACCCATACGCCACAGTCGCTAGACCGTTTATTACGTGGTACGCCCTTATTCACACGCACAATCTTATATTCCGACGCGCTAATATGCAATTGCATCTCCTTGGGTGAAAACTCCTTGATCATCTTCGGAATCATCACGGCATATGGTCTAAAAAAAATGAGAACCATGAGAATGAACTCTATTACAAATGTAAATGTAACTCAGAATAACTCTACCAACGCGCAGACTAACTCTACCATACAGGTTTTCCAACTCGACCATACAGAGGACCAACTCGACCAAACACAGGAGTAACTCCACCTAACAGAGGACTAACTCGACCAAACAGAGGACCAACTCGACCAAACAGAGGACTAACTCCACTTAACAGAAGACTAACTCTACCATACAGGTTTTTCAACTCGACCAAACAGAGGACTAACTCTACCATACAGGTTTTCCAACTCGACCAAACAGAGGACTAACTCCACCTAACAGAGGACTAACTCTACCATTCAGGGTATCCAACTCGACCTAACCGAGGACTAACTCTATCATTCAGGTTTTCCAACTCGACCAAACAAAGGACCAACTAGACCAAATAGAGGACTAACTCGACTATACTAAATTTGAGTAACTTACATGCATGACTCTACCATTGCACTAGGGGACGTGCAAGATGGGTCGGGATCAAAAAGGCGAATCTTTCTTTCGTTCAGATTAACTTTCAGGGCCACCTAGTGGTAGTTTTGGAACTTATGAGGGATGTAGATGGTGTCCACGTCTCTCATCCATTGCTTCCTAGTGGCACTGAATGTGGGTGAAGTGCCGTCGAATACATCTTTAAACCCACCATTCCACACAAAAGTATCCTCCTTTCCCAAATAATCTCTTCCGTACGTGTAGGTCCAATAACCACAAAACAGAGGGTCTATGAAAGCTAGCCGATTACTCTTGTATGGACTTGGAGTTTGCAAGGATCTTTGCCGAAGGAGATTCATCCCGCAGCCAATATGCTGTAAAAATTTACTGTATTAGTGCTCTAATCTAACTCTACTAAACAAAAATTACGTCATACGACACTTTAACTTACGCAATCGTGAAGCCAGCCATATCGAGGGACAGGCCACTTCTCTTTTGGGCATATCAAGCGGAGGAAGAAATCCGCATTCGGACAGTGTTTCCCGTCGCCAGTGAGTTACAATTGATGCTTCACATACTCACGTAACTGGAGTACTTTTAATTTTGAAACCGGATCAAAAGGATCATAGACACTCCGAGAATGAATAACATTCTTATGAATCCGCTTGACAATGGAACAGCCTTGGAAAGGGGATACCTGTCAAAATAAGGGACCAAAAAGATGATTAGCTATACTAAACAGATGATTAACTCTACCATAGATGTGATCCAACTCGACCAAACAGATTATCTAACTCTACCATACAGAGGACTAACTCTACCTAACAGAGGACTAACTCTACCAAACAGATGATTAACTCTACCATACATGTTATCCAACTCAACCAAACAGATGATCTAACTCTACCATACAGACGTCTAACTCTACCTAACAGAGGACTAACTCTACCAAACAGACTAACTCTACCATACATGTGATCCAACTCGACCAAACAGATGATCTAACTCTACCATACAGAGGACTAACTCTACCATACAGAGGACTAACTCTACCAAACAGAGGACTAACTCGACCATATAGAGGATTAACTCTATCATACATGTGATCCAACTCGACCAAACAGATGATCTAACTCGACCAAATAGGTGATCTAACTCTACTACAGTTGAATATGAACAGTACCCGGTTCTTAGCGAGGACTCGTGCCCGAGTCTCTTTGGGTAACACGTCTTCCATAAAGATTAACTCCTCCCGTGTTTGTTTACCCTTTTCAGGAGTATCCACCAGGTTTATGACGCCAACTTGTGACATCCCTAGCTTAAATTTTTCCACATCGTAAGGTAGTTCTTCTTTTGACGGGTCTTCTGGATTCCTAACAACTCTTGATAACGGGCTCAAAGGGTCAGATGTCTCCTGACTCTGGATAACCCATTTATTCTACAAAAATATGAAAATGTCAACACTATTTAATAGAATTATCAACTTTACCAGTGAGATTTATTTTTAACGGGATTACCTGATCCGGTGGGATGGTATGTTTAGTGCTGGTTGGGGACACTTGTGTGTCATCGAGATGAGCATCCACATTTGTTGGTTTAATACATGAACCTGCACTTGATGTTTTCCCCGAATCCGAGTCCACAAGGGTAGGCTGTTTCCAAGGAGGTGTCTGCGAAGAGCAACTCAATATGTTAGATTCATATATGGTAGAGTTGGTAATTGTGGTAGAGTTCGTTTTACTAGTTTGGAAGAGCTATTTTGAACACAATTGTAGAGTTAAATATAACTCGACCAAACCATATAACTGTCTGTTTTATGTGTATGTTCATACAAAGATGTATATAATGTTTGTTGTTTGTTGGTACATAATCAATCAAAGTAAGTCTCATTCAAAATAGAACCCTACGTACCGAATCAAGTTCCTTATTATTAGGGGAGTCGAGAGTACGGGTTGTATCGCCTTTTACGTCATCTTCAGGATGTAGGCTCCCTTCGCGATTAACATCTTCAGTAGTTTGATGTCGTGCACTTGTCTGACCTCCACCCTCATCTGCCAAGCTATAAACTGGGGGTTGCGCTCTGCTCTCTTCTAGCCTAAGAATCCTCTCAATCATGGTTGTATTGTCTGAGGTGTTACGCTCAAGCCTATTCACGCGCTCAGTAAGCATTGTGGTCTCTGCCCTGGTATCGAGCCTACTCTCCTCAAGACGATATATACATTCAGCAAACACGTTCTGATCGTGTCTCATCCCTTCGAAGGCTCTGGTCAGACCTCTAAGAGTGTCAAGCAACAAATTAGACTTCTCTGCCTTCCGCTTCTTCTTTTTAACGACTCTCACTACATCCTGCATGGTGGTGGAGTCATCCATCCTAATCTGGATTCTCTTCTTCTCTTCTTTCTTGTGTGTTTTCACTTCTTTTTTTGTGTTTTTCTCTAATTTATTGTGTTCTTTCTCTACATTATTGTGTTTTTTCTCTACTGTATTGTGTTTTTTCTCTTCTTTATTGTGTTGTTTCTCTTTCACTTTCTCCACCTGAACTTTTGAACTAGCACTACGCTTGCTCGTCCTCTCCTCGACATAAGCATCCGCCTTCCTCTTATTACTTTTGTCCCAAGCGGATTCATCTAGCCTGGAGGCAAGTATGTCTCCAAGCATGGTGTCAACTTTGTGGTCCGCAATATCGTTTGGCCATAGAGGCATTATCTCCAGAGGCTGTGTAGTCAGCTGCTTAAGACGTACCTGGTAGACGAGAAGATGCAATTTATTATTGAACTCTACCACTCTACATATTACTCTACGGATAACTCTACTACACGTAAATGAACTCTACTATACTTACAAAATTGAACTCTACTATACTTGAAATCAACTCGACATTACTTGAAATTGAACTCTACCATGTATGTATAGTGGAGTAAATGAACTCTACTACAAAAGGAATTTACCTTTCCATTATTATTTGCTAGCTCCAACTTCACCAAATCCTCGAGGTCAATGGTTTGTTTTTTGATGGGTCTCCATCGTAGAATGGGGACGTCACCTGCTCTTTGTTCCCCAAATATTTCTGCGACTATGGGGATGGACTCAAATGCCCATATCAGAAGTGCGTGCACAAACCCGTGTATTGTGTAATTACTGCCCGTTTTGCATCATGCCAGTTTGATCGATTTTATCAGTTCTAGAAACGCCACTCTTCCCCATGGATGCCTCTCAAACATCTCAATATCTGCAACCAACTTCGCAGCACTAAAAGGGAGCCTACTATTTGTGTGGCAACCAAACACTCCTACATTCAAAACCACTAGCAAGCCCACCATCTTCCTCTTCTCGAAAGACCACCCTCTACATCTCCCCAATATTTCTTTCAACTCTACCCATTTTGGTCCTTCACCAACCCCTAAGCCAATATCTTCCCAAAGTTCTCTGTGCGCTTCATCTGCCCCATTAGAAGCCTTCTCGAAGTTACCGCAATTAAGCTGCGTTATTTCAGTAAACTCGTGCAGAGAAAACCTCGTAGGACGAGCGCCAAACAGCACCCAAATCTCATACATCTTCTTAGTCACTAGTTGATTCATCAACAGGTACTGTATATGCCTACCTGTAAAGTTGAAGTCGGAATCTGCTAGTTTCAGAAAAACCCCTACGCAAGAGTTCTCTTTGATGTCTACGTATGCATCCTCACCAATACCCTTTATCATATTACTGATGTATTTTAGATTGCAGAAATGGTTGATGCTTCGATTCTTCATCACCTGTACACCGTGTGTGAGAAATTTTTTCGGGTACTTCTTGTCTGCCATATCTAAAGATGAAAGAAAACAAACAATAAGCATTATAAAACCCAACTCAACCAAACTACAACGCAACAATACATTCTTACAACCTAACTCTATTACACTACAAACCAACTCTACCTCTCTTAAATCTAACTCTATCACACGACAGACTAACTCGACTACACTACAACCTAACTCTATTACACTACATACCAACTCTACCACACGGAATCTAACTCTATCACACGTCAGACTAACTCGACTACACTACAACCTAACTCTATTACACTACATACCAACTCTACCGCACACTACAACCTAACTCTATTACACTACATACCAACTATACCACACGGAATCTAACTATACCGCATACTACAACCTAACTCAATTACACTACAAACCAACTCTACCTCTCTTAAATATAACTCTACCACACGGAATCCAACTATACCGCATACTACGACCTAACTCTATTACACTACAAACCAACTCTACCTCTCTTAAATATAACTCTATCACACGTCAGACTAACTCGACTACACTACAAGTTAACTCTACTATACTATAGTCCAACTATACCCCCTACGACCTAACTCTACCCAACGTCATACTAATTGTACTACACATATCATATCGCTTCTTCACCCTTACCCTCACAACTAATTACGAACAATATCACATTGGCTCAGACTGGGGAAGAAATCTACTAGACACGGAATAAGTTAGTGAAGAACAAAAATCCAAATGTCGCAAAATTGAAAAATCGAAATGTCGCAAAATCGAGAAACCCAATGTCTACGTCAACCCTAAACCCAAATGCCTTTACGGAAAAGAAGTAAAAGCAGAAGAGGAGCAGAGGAAGAAGAAACTTACCGAAAATGAAGACGACGAGTACAAAAAACAAGATGAAGAAGAAGACAACGAGTATGAAATACAGCGAAGAACATGTTGAGTAAGATGAGGAAGAAACAAAATCAAGAGAAAAAGAAGAAGAAAATAGGTTTAGAAGAAAATCAAGAGAAGAAGAACACGTTGAGTAAGATGACGACGGTTTACACAATAGGTTTCTTTCCTTTTCGGGTATGAAACTAACCTGAGAAGAAGAAGAAGAAAATAGAATAAGACATCAGTTTTTTGTTTCAAGGGTGTAACCGTAATTACACCCTTGACGCTTTCTTTTTTCTTTGACAAAAACTATTCTAGTAATTACACTATAATTTTGCTCTATTTGAGCAATTCTTTCTATAAAAAATCTAATAATAAGCGAGATATTTAATGGTTATAATAATAATAAAAGTAATTGAATAACTATATAATAAAAGATATAAAAATGTATAAAAGGAAATTACAGTTAGACCCAAAAAAGGAAAGTTACAATGAAAATGTACAATCAAAAAAAATATTTTTCATATATGTAAAGTTACAATAAAAAACACAACTATAGATAAAATGATATCTTTTCAAATTTAACTTCCAAAAAATTATAAGTTGTAGCATTCAAAACTAAACTAATTAAACAACAAAATATAAAATTTATAAATGAAAACTATGGAAAGACACAATAAAATAAAAAATATACAAAAGAGAAGTTACAATAAGACCAAAAAGAAAAGGAGTGTTACAATCATATATGTAAAGTTATAATGGAATAACACAACTATTAGAAAAATGTTATCTTTTGAAATATAACTTCCAACATATGAGAAGTTGTAATTTTTAAAATTAAACCAACTAAATAACAAAAGATGAAAGTTTATAAATGAGAAGTTACTATAAAAATACATAATAAAAATAAAAATCTTATTTTTGTATTGGTATTTCAATAGTTCTAATATGATGAGTTTTATAAAAGGAAATAACGATAAATACAATTATAGAATCTTCAAAATCTGTTACAAAATAAATAGAAACACTAATAGTTCTTTTTCCCTTAATGGTAGTGTTAGTAATTAATGGTTAATAAGTAAAGTATGTCTCATGTGAGAAAAAATCTAATAATAATAATAAAAATATTATTGAAATAATTATATAATAAAAAATTATAAAAATGTACAAAACCGAAGTAACAGTTAGACTAAAAATGGAAGTTACAATGAAAAGACATAATAATAGAAGACATTTTTATATATGTAAAATTACAATAGAGAAAATTATGTTTTTCATAAGTAACTTCCAATAAATTAGAAGGTGTAGCTTTTATAACTAAACTAACAAAATAACAAAACAAAAAAATTATAAATGAGAAATAACTTTGGGAAAACACAATAAAAGAAAAAAATACAAAATGAAAATTACAACTACACCCAAAAGAAAAAGGAAGTTACAATGAAAAGACACAACTATAAAGAAATTGATATTTTTTCAAATGTAATTTCCAACAAATAAGAAATTGTAACTTTTAAAACTAAACAACTACATAACAAAATCTAAAAATAAATGAGAAATTACTTTTATGGAAAGACACAACAAAAGAAAAAATATACAAAAAAAAATTTACAATTAGACCCAAAAAAATGTTGCAACACATAATAACGGAATACATTTTTCATATATGTAAAATTACAATGAAAAACACTAGCATAGAAAAAAATTTATATCTTTCAAATGTAACTTCCAACATATAAGAAGTTGTAATTTTAAAAATTAAACCAACTAAATAACAAAAGATAAGAATTTATAAATGAGAAATAATTATGAAAATATGCAATAAAAAATAAAAAACTCTATGATAAGACACAATAAAATGAGCAATTATAAGTATCTATTTTTCTGGAAAGCTTTTGTCTTTAAAACTTCATATAGTGAATGAGAACCATTGTTTTTTTCCTAATTGATGAAAAAATGCACGATTACAAAACAAATTTAAAATAGTTCATTTGATGATAGAACTTTTGAAATGTCCACTGGATATAAGAAAATATAGTAGATATTCATATTGCTTCAGGAATATTTTTCATATTGCGATCTTGAAGTAATGCCAATGCATTATCCAATTATTGTTGAATACAACTCATATAAACAGCTTTCAAATAAGTAGCATCAAAATTTTCATGTATAATTGATAATTCAAAAAATCACTATAAATACATTTATTTTTTGAAGAGAAAACATTATGAAATTTTATTAAATATTTACATTTCGTTTATAAAAAATCCTGCATTGATATCATCACTCCAAATATTATCGGTGAATTTGATAATTATAAGTATTTCTCTTATTTCAAAGTAATGAAATTGAAAAGGATAAAACTATGAAACTTAATATAACATTGTTCTGAATTTATCAAAAACAAAAGGATAGCAAAACGAAAATGAATGAAAATAAAATGAATTAATAGTTATAAGTGTATAGTATTAAACCACATATTGAAATGAAGGATTATGGACAGAGAAATCTATACTAATAAAAGCAAGGTTTTGAGACCTCTTAAGTCATCCACATCAAATTTTTTAATCTCTTCTAATGATGTCATGTCAGTATAAATTTTCTAAAACAATTCTTAAAGAACTCACTTAGTGACTCACCTTTTATACATCTCACACTCTACGTTTAAGCGTTAGTTTTATTAAAAAAATCGATGGAAACTAAATGGGCATTGATCCACAATATATTTAAAAGTGATAAATGTTACTGAAATTAATCACAAAAGTTCCTCTTCCAATTTTCTAATGTTCCCTACTGCAAGTATTTGTCTAGTTTGTTTAATCTTTAGTGATTTCTTATATTCTCATTTGTCTCAAACTAATATTGTTCATGTGAAAAAAATAACCCCTAGTGTTTTCCTAGCAGATCATCAATGTCAAATATTCTCGACCCTTGCTTTATTAGGTACAACAATCTGAATACCTTTTTTTCTTTTTGTTACCCTTAAATTTGTTGTCTTCCATTTTTCCTTTCGAGATTATACTGCTAAGCGGGTTTTGAAAATTGTTTGATTGATTTTAACATCTATAGCTTCCATATTTGTTCGTTTAATTATTACTATACTACGGGGTTTCGCAGTGACCCAAACAAAGCAACAACATAGAGTAACTAAGAAAAAACTAAAAAATCATAATTCACGGACTAAATTTTACAACTTACATGTTTTTAGTGACCAATTTATATTAGTCCCAAAAAAATGACTAACTTATAAGTTCTTTAATGTGTCATCTATTGAGAAAGGTAACATCATTTACTTTCTATAAATCATAATGTGCTTTTTTTTCTTAAAAGCACTTTTGCATTTACATGTCATTCAATTTTTTGTGCTGATGCTTCATAATATTTTTTCTATTAAAATTATTATATTTTTTATAGATATAATATTTGATATATGAATACAAGCAAAGCAAAAAAATCTATTAAAATGACATTGAATATAGAAAACGATAGTATGATTTATGAATCAAAATCATAAACATAGAAAATTTAAAAGAAACAAAAGAATATGAATATATGACCAATGCTCACAGCTATCTCGAATCTACAATTGCAGAATTTAGGCCTTTGATTTTCTATGTCTTGGTCTCTTTTTTATGTGTTTTTCCTTTTTCAATCCCATTTTTTTAAAAAAACTTTTTATTCCTTATAATTTTTCTAAGCTTTTAAATACGTACAAGAAGAATATTAAAGGCTTCAAATTCCTCCTCTTTGACTCCAATGTACATTGAAATCTATTTCTTCTAAATATACAACACTGATTATTTCGTATCAATACGACTGCAGGGAAATGCAGTTCAAGGTTTTATTTCGGAAAACCGGGCAATTCGGTTTGAAGAAGAATTGATGGCGACCACAGTATACAAACTGAAAAACTTCATGGTCAATCCCAGCAAGAAGTACTACCGTGTCTTCGACTACAAACACTCAATCTCTTTCACTGACAAAACAACATTCCTCCCGGCACCACTCGGAGATCACATAACTGAATAAGACAAGTTTAGACTAAAGACTTTCCAAGAGTTTTCTGCAATCGCTGACACCAATATTGACCTCTTCGGTAACCCAATACTTACCCATTTACAATACGTAGCACTTAAACATCACGCAACACGAACTAACTTTTACGTCTTTTAGATGTCATAGGTGAGCTCCGCATAATTTCAGGTGACAACCTCCACTTGACATCCACTAAAGAAATGACACAAGATCAAGTGATAGAGTGTTTCTACACCTCCAACATCAAGAGTAAGCCCTCGCAAGATTTACGCTTAATTCATCTCTCTCTCAAGATAACGAACTAACATTTAATATCCAGGTGTGACATAATCCGTGTTAGCTTATGGGGAAACATTGCCGAAAAGTTTAGGACCCGATGGAATAACGCACACGTCAAGCCAAAAGTGATTCTCATCACTACTGTGAACCTAAAATCCATTGGAGGTATGTTCAATTCCCTGTTTACTAATCCCAAATACAACTACAACTTATATTCGATCTCACTACACACCTAATTTTTCTACAGGTACTGTAACCCTAAGCTCGACATCAGCTACCCGCCTCTTTTTTGATAATGACGTTGATGACACCAAATGTTTTTCCAAAAGGTATATTCTCTGATGCTATTGCATGATTACCATCATTTCCCAATGATATCCAAATCGACACTAACATAACAACAAAAACACATTTTAGCTTATCTGAAAGTGACAAAAAACCTCCGACTGTTTCAAGCGCATCATCTTCCATCACAAAACTGGAAACTGTGACTATCAAAGAATTACAACAATATCTGCAAAGTGAAACTCCATATGTAAGTCCCTTTTCAAAACTGATAACTCTACAAGTTCTAAACTCTGTAACACAGTCGTCGAGATTATTAATTACTTTCCAATGACAAACAAACAAGGCGGCAAGCTTTATCTATCTCGCTACAATAGATATCATCAACGAACAATATGGTTGGTACTACATCTCGTGCAGTAGCTGTAACACAAAGTTCGGAAAATCCAGCTCCTCATTCTACTGCAACACGTGTCTAAAATACAACAATGTCGGCCTCATCAGGTTTTCACACTATGCTTTCATTTGAAAATGACATGTCCAACACAAACACAAACTAAACAACAAATAATTGTATCCAAATGGATGTGTAGGTACCGCTTTGAAGTAAGGGTCCGTGACCACAACAAAGACACAACACCATTTGTGATTTTTGATCGTGAAGGGACAAACTTTGTAGGACGGAAAGCTTCTAAAATTATAAACGCATTAGCCGAGGTATATTCAATGCCCTTGCACCTCAAAAACACACCTACACTTTTTATACAAGTAATAACAAAACTTTGTTACCTTTTTACCCAAGGAGATGATAACAATGAAGCACTAAAAACTAAAACTCCTCAAAGTTTAAAACACATTATTGGCCAAACTTGCAAATTCCATATCAAAGTGTCAATGTACAACTTCCTAGCTTCACGTCAAACTTTCCCTGTCTCCCATATTATTCCGAACGACGTTGGCTTGAATGACGAGACGTCCGGAATAAACAACCCCAAATCTGCTGACTGTGCAATTCTTTCCATGGCTCAGAACACACATCCAAACGAAATATCCGATGAAGACGTGAAGAACGAGAAGTGGCCCCGTCTAGAAAACTAACCAGCTTATTCACCTCACATTATAAGTTGTTTCTTTGATTTAGTTTAAAATCATTCTCAATGTTACAAGTTTTGTCAATTTCATGTCCCTCCATACTATTCACAAGTTCCATCTTATTTCCCTTTTTTGGTTTAACGTTGCACTACTACGAGATGACATTTCTATAAAATTACTTCCACTCAATATTCATTGCTATCCAAATGTTTTGTTAAATAATAAAGTCATCCAAAGTTTATTGAATTTATCATGACACAAACCTGCAAATGGCTTCATTAATCCAAGGTGTTGATAAAGAGATTGTACGAATAAAAAAAAATTATTGTAAAGTAAGATGAACTATATGTATCTTCTTCTTTTTTACATATTTGAAAAACCTAAATTGAATATGAACCGAGTTAAAGAAAAAAGTTAAATAGTTTTTTTTTAAATAAAATTTCTTTAGAATAAAAAATTTTCATAATATATTATATAATTAATTAGCTTATATAGCATAATTTAATTATTATATATTTGGAAAAAATACTAAAATTTCACCGTTTTTCATATATCTAGATTTTGTCATTCATAAATCAAAACCCTCTAATTACCTGAAACTGAACCTTCTTCTTCGTCCAATTCTTCATCTCTTTTTATTAACTAAGTCCATTTCGATTTTGTTAAAACAAATCTTTGAAAATAAAGGTTTTGTTTTACATTTTAAATATATTTATGGACCAAAGACTATGTAATATGTAACTTGATATTTGTTATTCGAATTCGAAAGACCTTTGAATGTCCATATTACACGTCGGTTGATTTACAGTGATGAACTTGTTTAATATTCTATTGGAACTATACATATTCACCACTTTTGAATGTCCATAGTTACTTTTTATTTTTATTTTTTATACTATCCAAAATAACAGGGTTGAATATCTTATATACATGTTATTTTTTTGTTTAGTTAATCCAACTAATAATTTTGATATCTAGAATTTGTTCCCTTTCTCTTAATTTAGACAAACTATAAAAGGATTTGAGGTTATTGTAACTTATCGATCTAATTATTCAAAAAGAATAACATCTTATGCAATTTGGATATTTCAATGACATAATTTTATAAATAAATACTACTTCATAAAAGATATATTCTTAAATTGTTCTTCGGATAATATTATAAGTATGGTCTTCAAATAATTTAACACATGTACTTTTGATCTTTAAATAATAAATAAAACCAGACCAGAATCCTGATTGAAGTCTGCTTCATAACTATAACTCATAAATGAAAAGTTGCACTATTTGCCTTCAAACATTCAAAGGACGAGATGTCATTAATAATCTAGCATTCAACCACATCTACCACCATGATTGCATAATAAGTTGGCTTAACGAAAATAAAAATTGTCCAATATGTAGGGCAACATATCTTTAATTTTACCGTTCCAAATAATAATAAAATTATCCATTTATGATGCACATACCTTTAATTTCAGAAATACAACGCAAATCACAAAATTTAACAAGCTACCCAACAAATAAACTACACATAAATGTTTCTAAACCAAAAACCGGGCGTAGCCCGGTCAATCCCCTAGTACTAATAAAAAGAAGGTTTTAAGGCCTCTTAGGTCATCCACATCAGAATTCTTCTTTTATAAAACTGTGTCACATCAGCATCCCCTTCCTCCATGTACGCTTCTTTTAATGGGCCATTTTGAAGATTTATTATGGATCAAAATTATTTTCAAACGCTCATTAATAATAATTTGCAAATTAATTCAAAATGATTAGTCCATTAAAAACGGCTCATTGGGTATTGAGTATCTCTCAAAAAAAGATTCATCATATTCCCACGTTCTCAAAATGTTGTAACATCTTTGCTGTTACATCTTTGTATATCAAATAACCTTTAAAATACAAATTACTACACACAATTACTTAACCACAACCTTCATCTCCCTCCACTCTCTCACATTCAATACGTCTTACTCCTATAAATACCACCTCCAAATCAACAAATGATAAGTACACAACCACCTGCTCCCATCAAAATGCCTACAAAAGTAATCACACCCTCTATGGATGCAGCCATTGTCTCGCTATTGTCTCGATTTAGAATACCCACATCATCATATTTTCTTCTTCTACAAATCTGACATGTCATCGTATTTTTCTCAGTCTGAATCGTCCTTCTAAAATTATCTTCCACACGATTCTACTACTTTATTACCCTAGCTTTTAATTCCTAAACGTATTACCTTTTATGACTCTCTTCTTTGTATTCAGTTTGTATGCTCTTTCTCTTATTTTACCAACTTTACCCTTCCTCAGGGGATTCAATTAAAGACCAATCTTGATACCAAAGAAGAGATGTAGACCATTCAGTAACTATGGGATCACTTATCTCAAATTCACGGATTGTACATGAAAATAAAATAAAAAGAGAAGTGGTGATATTATATTCTCGACCTCTTTAGTGTTTTTATTAGGTTCCGTCTCTCTTTAAGCATTGTCCTCTTGTTATTGATTGAGGTAAGGAAGTGATATAACTTTGCCATACAAAGTAACTTATGGCAAAACATAGTTACAACTTACTTTAAAACAAAAGAAAAAAATAAAGTTACATTTCACAATGATTTTTACTAATTGGAAATTCTTTCATAGTTAAACTACATTTATTACTGCTGCTCTTTATCTCTCTTCATTTGATTTTGGTAAATATTATTTTCAAAATCTAAAACAATTTAAAAGAAAAATTTTGGGTTCTACGAATTTTGTTCCACACCAATGGTAGTTGTTAATTTACAAATCCTAAAACCTCAAAGTTCAAGCCCTATTTAATACAATAGGTATTAAATAAACATTTTATTGTGTAGGCTATGGTTGTAAATAGAGCCTCCTCGTCCCAAAAAAAAAACAAAAAGTAAGACATATTTTTCAATCCAATAGCTCACATTTACACATATTCTACAAGAACAAGCTATGATTATAATAATAAAATTTACATGAAATAACATAAATATTCCGATTTAAATTTATCAACTTCATTCGTTTTCATTTTTCAAACGTATACATCATTAATAACTCAACCACACATTAAACTGAAATTGGTAAATAATACATTTAAGAAGTATATATATATATATATATATATATATATATATAACTAAGAGATCATCATCCAATTCACAAAAACCATTCACACCAAATCCGCTTCCTCTCACATACTCTTTTTCATTTGAAGGTCGTCTTCTTAACATTCATATGCGAAGTGAAACTTATCTCAACATCAAAAGACCACTCACACAACAGAGTAATATTGTTATACAAATTTCTTTCCAAACAAGTGAAACACGTATATCATGGACCACCTTGACACATAATCTTCATTACTTCCTAACATACCATGACATAGAAGATACAAAAGTAACTAATATGATTGACAACTTCATGGCATACATAACTGATGTTAACATATCTACAGATTTGGAAACATGTAAGAATATAACAATATATTTCAACATTAAATATTACAACTACCAAGCTCGATCAAGAATAGACACAGATTTGGTCGTTGCTCTACTAAAATTCACTAAAAGAAATGCCACTTCTGATGAGGAAACTGAAAAATTGCACTATTTGTCTTTAAACATTCAAATGACAAGATGTCATTAATAATCTAGTCTGCAACCACATATACCACTATGATTGCATAATAAGTTGGCTTAACGCAAATAAAAATTGTCTAATATGTAGGGCAACATATCTTTAATTTTACCATTCCAAATAATAATAACATCATTTTCTGATTCATATACCTTTCATTTCAGATATACAACACAAATCACAAAATTTGACAAGTTACCCAACAAATAAACTACACATAAATATTTCTAAACAAAAATTCGGGCGTAACCCGGTCAATCCCCTAGTTAAAGAAAAAAATTAAAGATAAAAAAAATGGGCAGACTGAAGTGTAGAAGAGTAAGAGACCACGAAGAAACGAGTATGGAAGAGATTAAGCTATTCCATTAATAAATGTTTTTAAGTAATGACAACTAGAAAGATATAGAGAAGAACTACTTCAATATATTGCTAAGTTCACCATTCTCATACATTGAGGTCAATATATCACAACCTCCAATAAGTTCTCCTTTCACAAATATCTGTGGAAACGTTGGCCAGTTGCTGTAATTCTTCAGCTTCTCTCTTAGCCCTGGATTATATTCATCGTCAAGAACATCCACTGTTTCATAATCAAGTCCTTGACTTTCGAGAATCCCAACCACTCTTTGTGAAAATCCACATTGAGGAGCACTTCTCGATCCTTTTATGAAAGCTACCACTTTGCTCTCTTTCACTAAACGATCAACCAGTTCTTCTAAAGGAACTGTGAGCTCGACATGGCGACCTGGAGTGAGACGGATATCCGACTTCTTCCTTGGTGTTTGTTTAACAAATGTGTTGTTCCCTGACTTATTCCCTGGTGGCACTTTTCCGGTTACTTTTATGTGTTCTTCTATCCATGATTTCCATGCTTGTGTTAGAACCGCTTTATCTGGTTCTTCTACTATACCAACCTAACAAATTGATGAATGCAACATTCAAACAAAATGTTAGCTACGAAGGTTTCAACAATAACAAAACTTGAAAGTGTTAAGGATCATGAACACATGAACTTATCAGAGAATTAGAAACCAAAGCAAACGAATCAGAAACAGAGACACATAGAGATTAACTCTCGACCAAACCAACCAAAATACTCCAACACCCTAAACATTTTGATGCATCTCCTACAGAGACTAACTTAACTAACGTGGACATTGGACAATGTAGTTGAAGAACTCTTATCATATTCTAGAATCAGAACTTCAAAAGCTCTAACTTTGCAATTAAAAACTCAACCTTTTTAGTATCGTCTTACTCGATTCCATTTTACTCAGTACAATTGCTATTCAGATTCATCAATGTCAGAATTCGCTTTTTAGAAATCATGAATTGGGAAATCGAGCTTTACCTTAACAGAGCCACAAAACTCCGGTACAGATTTGACATGTGTAGAGACACTCGCGGCAATGTTCCGTGAAATTCCAACGAACTGAAGCTCATCGGTCTTATCGTAAACAGCGTAGACACCGGAAGCGGACGGAATTGAATCAGCCTCCGCAATCGGAATCAGTTCCGTCTCCGTCAGAGTCTTGATAGCGGAAGCGATTACAAAGCGACGACGAGACCGAGCTGTGTCACGGAGAGTGAAGGATAAAGAGGGAAAAGAGAAAGATGGTAGTGTGAAGCGTGAATAGAGAGTAAGCCCAGGGGTATTTTGGGAAACATGTGGCCGAAATACACACGGAGAGGCTGAAGCATGTAAAGAGGAAGAAAAACTCATTGCGGCCATTTTCGTCGGAGCTGCTTAAGTTATCGATGAGCTCATTTTATTTAACATTTAGCTGTATTCATATGGGCCTTATATGGGCTAATATTATGGATATAAAATAAAATGTATGGGCTTTATCTGGGCCAAGGTTATGTATATAAATTAATATTTTATTAGAAAGTCGGATTTGAACTTTGATTAGATCAGACTTGTACTTTGATTATAGCAACTCATAAACTGAGATCAAGAGAACAAAAATCCACAACTTAGATTGAATACCAAAAAGTTGACATCTTTTTCATTATAATATAACTGGTTCTTGAGTAGAATCATGTCTCTTATTGTCTCCTTATCTCTCTTATATAATAATGGAAGCTTTTAAACAATAGGATTTGACAGCCAAATCGTATCCTACTCGGGGCATAACATAGCCATTCATATTATTATCCTATTTACTAGGATCCTGCTTTGTATACTTCACAAGATTCTTCCTCTCTGTGTGTATTCTCCTGAAAGTCAAATCATCCAGAAGCATAAGACATCTTCAGGAAATGTTGAAAGAGAAGTGGTAAAGATCATTGAGTTGTACATTTCATGTTGGATTATTACACATTGCCATTTCTGATTGTAGATTTTTTTACGGAACAACTTCATCTGAGATAACAGCCTTGTCTAGATAAACCTGTTGCATCTCCTCTTTCCAGATCTGCATCAATGTATAATATTAAAGTTTTCTCTTAGAAAGAGGCATTAATCTGTGTAACGAGAATATATATTTACACCCATACCGTGTCACGGAACTCCACCCTTATGTGAGGCACATTTGTTTTGTGAATGTCGTTTCCATCAGGTCCTCTTTTGTAGTAGTCTTTTCCGATCCAGTGCGACTTCAACATGTAAAAGAGTTAGTATTCTCAATGGATCAGAACCAAAGACATCTTGTTAATGTATATCATATGCCATGTTTGATAAACACGTACCTTCAGGGCATGAGAGAAACCTGACTGGTACACTGAGTTACGAGCTATCTCACACAGGTCACACGCACTCAGCTTCCAAACCTGATAATCCAGTTATTATCTTCTATTAATAAACCACGATAACAAAATCCTAGCAGTTATAAGTTTTAGTGTTCCTGGGTATTTTCAATCGCAGAAGATCCATACACACAATCTAAATTTAAGTCTTGGCTAAATTAAGTAGCATTCAGGGCCTATTCTTTGTGACATGACTGCTTAATGAAAACATGATCACTTACTGAGGCAGCTATGCTGTACTCTTCCACTAGCGGTTCTTTAGTTAAGTGAATCTGGAGGGGATCATCCGTAGACAGGGAAACATTGAGACCTCTTAAGAAAAACACAGGGAACGGGTTTCGGTGGTAATCTAGAAACAAGGAGTTGTTGCTCAGTGGAGACATGGCCAGACCAATCTGTCAAAAGAAACAGAATAAACTTTCAGGCAAATCTTTTTTTGAACAGAAACAATAAGAAATATGTGATACAAGCAGGCAGTTTTCACAAACCTGGGCGAGGTAGTAGAGATACTGAAGCACAGGAGACTTTCGCAGATTAATTCCATGTGCGATGCTATGGCATGTGAGAAACGTGGCAGCTAAGTGATCAATGTCACCAGCCTGAAATTTGTACACATGTTAAAATTCCACTGAATTGTAACTGAAAACATTTTACAAAACACAGAGGGATAAATCAAACACCTCTCCAGAATGTGGCCTTAGTGCAATGGTAGTCATGCCCTTTGACTCCCGAAGCTGAGGAATTCTAGATTGTCCATTAACACATTTTTGACAACATTAAGTTAGTTAGGGATTAGGAGGAATGTTACCTTATTTAAGGTATAGAGGTTAGCATAACAATAGTAGACATAGTATGAAAATGCAGGGTTGAATGCGTTAGTCCATTGAGCAGGAGTGGGCATGTGTTTTGTGGGACGTCTTTCAGGTTTGCTTTCATCATCGACCAAATCAAATCCAACAACCTGATATATCAAACAAGAAAACCAAAGAAACAATCAACACAAACGACAAACAGCAATGCTAAACACACTCTGTAACAGTTCAAGACATGCTAATAAAAGGTTCCTCGCAGATATGGATGCTAACCTGCTTCAAGAAAACATGGAGCTGAGGGTGTGAATCGGGATCTATTGTGGCTTCAAAGAGAGGAATGAATATATTGTCTAGGATATTCTGAAAAGATGTCACAATACCCATGTCCTTGTAAATATTGTACAGGCGTGGGAGCTAGTGAGCAGACAAACAAAAAACAAGGAAAATATAGTTCAGTTAGCAGTCATGTCACGAGCATATGGAGAGAAGCGGAGCACAAGGTATTAAAAAGATGGCCAACCTGGATTAACCAGACAACATTTTCACTATATAGATCATTGTTCACAATCCAACTAGCCAGTTGGTCCCACTCGCTCATTTTTCTGCCATATATAGATATTCTGTATTCTGCCATCTGCAGTTTTCAAAGTAGAGATCAGGAACAACACAAAACAGAACAATGATGGATCTGCTTTGGCAAAAAGATTTCTTAGCACAGAAATCGAGCAGTATTCCTTGATGTTTTACAAAACACTAGAAAGAGAGTGCAAGTTGATTTGGTCACTGAGCAGTATTCCAGCAAATCATTTTACAACAGTGTTCTTCTACTATACTGTCCGTTCTTAATGGATAAGACAACTGCATCTGAACTCAATAAAATAAGTACTGAAGTGCATGTGGTGTTTACCTGATATTTACTAGCTTCAAGGTCAGAGAAGACTTGCTTTGTTATCTCACCAAGAAAACGACCTAAAACGGAAAGAAAAGAAATGTCAAAGTATTATTTAACTACTGACATTCGTCAAAATATTTTTCATACAGTATCACATAGTGAGGTACATGATATGTAAAAAGAAAGGTGGTTAGCATGACTAGGGTATTCATTTACCTTGAATGAGATTATCTTGTTTAAGGAAAATCTCCCTAAGCCTACTTTGACCACAGGGATTATACTTAAGGTTGAACTTGTCAAAACGATGAAAGGTACTCTTGTCTGCATGAACATCCAAAAGGTCAACATTCAGGTCATATCTGCGCAAAATTCAAACAAGGGGAAGAAAGTTAATTTTGTGAGCATCAGGTTAAAAATAGGAAAACATGTAATGCATATAATCTATGCGATAACCAAGTGGCACCTAAGAGAGAAAACTAACAGTCTTGCAGCAATCTAATTTGGATTAACTTAAGCTGGTTATTCTTAGAAGTTAGAAATATAATTACCCAGTCAGGTCCAGGCTTTCAAAAACCTCTTTCAAGGTTAGATATGTTCCATCTCTGAAGATTACAACCTGTATAGATGAGCAAGAAATTATCATATCTGCAAACCAATGACTTATAGACTTTCCTGAAATAGTTGGTTCCAGTTGTTACCTCATCGGGTTCTTTCCGAAGCTTTGACTTGATAAACCTTAAAAGGTGTTTCTGGTTCATGCAAGCTGAATGATGAACATGAGTGTCGACTTTCCTAACATTATAAAAATCACGATGTGGTGCACTTTTTTGAGCAAGAAATTCTTTATCCGCATTAAGCATCAAATGGAGATTAAATTTCTGAAAAGAAACAAAATCATAAAGTTAACCAGATGAAACTTTCTTATTGACATTTATTCTTCTCTAAACTCTTGCCTGTTCTAGGAGCACTAGCCGACGGTGGCACAAAGTTCGGATGTTTCCTGCAGCTATGACTTTGAGTACATGATGCAAGTCAGTGAAAAACGCTGTGGCATCTGCTACTGGGAAGAGCTCTTCTTTCACTGGGAACAATAAAACAAAACAACACTCGATCAATTGAGAAAGCAAGAAATATAACTAAAAATAACTTCTATAGATTCAGGAGAAAGAAGCATTAGTATTTCAATATTAGGGCTCTTACCATCTTTATTTGCAAACACATGGACTACCCCATCTTGCATCTCAAAATAATGCTGTAAAAACAAAATTAGAAGTTAAATTCAGCAATGCATGGTGTTACATAATAAAAATAAGTAGCACAGAATTACATCAGATTTCCCCTGAGGATAGTGTGCAAATGGCTCTGGATTAGGCTTAGGTGTACTAGGATCCGATATGACTTCTTTTTCCCATGGTGCAACTGTTTCTTGGAAGACATACCTCTTACGTAGTTGAAGACATTCTTGCAGACATTTATAGGCTTCAACTTCATCGGACGTTGGCACCTCTAACAGATTATATGTAAAATCTGAATAAGAAACATGTTGAATCTAACTATTTTCAAGCTATAATTCTTAAACCATACTGTAAGGATTTCAAAGCCTCAGCTCTCACAGAGAATGAAGCCTTAATTGACCCCTGATTGTCTCACTCGAGATTATAGCTGTTAAATTATCTGTTAATCCACCTAAGTTTTTGCCAATAACTAAGATATTATAACAGAACAAGAGCGCCAAACATACAGGAACTAGAAGTCAGGCGTATATATATGACAAAAAAAGAAGAGTAACTAAAAACCATTCTTACCAAGAGGAACTTCCAGGCGGACAAAAGTTTCTTGCTCCGGCTCTTTACGCAAAATATCAGCGGCGATAGGATCAGGCTGAACTCCATGAAGGTCTCCAGACACACTGTGGGATCGAATCATGCTTGAAGCACCCATTATTTGCTCTCCATTGGCATCTGCAGGCTGCACAAAATTTTCATACTTGTAAGCCTACCTACATGTGACTTTTTGATAGCTCTTTCAATCACAAACACAGCGATTGAAAAATGTTAAATCAAGAAACTCACCATGTCCCCATTAGCTTGCAAGTAGGAAGCATCCAAACCCTCACTATTTGTCAAATCATCCTCATCATCTGATTCTCCCACACTCTCAAAGGCACTAGCACTAGCAACAGGTGATTTCGGAGAAATTGGTCTAACAAAGCTTCCAGTTTTCCTGATACTACTAGCTCCATGTACAGAAGCTCTCGCTGGGGAGAAAAAAGTCAGCATCATCAGAGGATTGCAAATGGAAATCAAATAGCACTAACACAATACTACCCATCAAAAAGGATCAATTTCACTCCACTGGTATAATCCTATATCCAAAATCTAATTCGATCAATCCAAATAAGAAAGTTCATACCTTCAGATGGCGTATGAAGCCTAGGCAAACCAGGAGGGATTTCATCGACATAAACGTGGCCGTTGGTGCGTCCTGCATCACCACCACCACCGCCGCCGCCACCATCGGTAAAGGGAGTAGCATCAGGAACAGAAGCCGGACTGCGACCGTAGTGGTCAATCCCTTTCTTTCGAGCGTTTTGGCCCCCCAGCTTTACATTAGTCTGATGCTGAGACTCGTCTCCTTCAGGACTATTCTCTTTTCGCTCCTTGCCACGTTCAAGCACTAGATTCAGTGCCTTGAAATGCATGAAAAACCCTGAAACGGCAACAAAGGAAGCTCCAAAGAGAGCCGCAAGGGCAAGTTGGTAAATATTGGGTTCCATAATAAACCAAAATCTTTGTTTGTGTTTCGCAGGTCAGAAGTCAGTAAGGCTACGATTCAGTTTTAGTGGCGATGGTGGAAAGGTTTGAGGTTTTGTTGATATTTATAGGCTCAACGAGTGAAGCCACGCCACTTGCAAAGGTGTTGCCTTGGAAAGTTGAAACCTTTATGGAATTTTTTTTCTTTTTCTCAATAAGAGTGACAATTATAGGGACAAAATTCATAAACAAATAATTCAGGGATTTATTGAATGGTGGATTTGAATAGATTTGGAAATTTATATGGATTTTCATATAGAATTTTTTTGAAATCAAATAAAAGTAAATTTCAAAATTAGTAAACTAAATTTCAAAATTAGAAAATGTTAAATAACAATGATTCAAATATGGATGTCAAAATCAATGCTTGAATATTACATGATTTAAATATAAATTTCAAAATCATTTTGATTGAAGTCTGTAAAATCTATTGATTCAGTAGTGTTCAATTATTTCAAACATCAGTTTTTGTTTGTGTCTCTTCAATATAAAATTTTCTCTTTTGAAGTTTGCTTTCTTACTTAGAATTCTTGTTCTTCATATTTTACAGGACTAAAAGTACAATTTTTCTATTTTTCTACAGATTTTTGGACAAAGTGTAAAACGCAAAACAAAGTTTTTCTTATCTCCTTTACCTGTGGTGTTTGTCTCTGCAAAAAGTTTTGTTTCATTAAGAAAACATTGTCAACAGTTTTGTGTGATAGAACAATGGATAAAACAGAAAAGAGTATATGCTGCAAAAAGTTTTGTTTTTAAGTTAATATAGATTGTTGTTTCATTAAGAAAACATTCTCAACATTTTTGTGTGCTAGAACAAAGGATAAAACAGAAATATAAAGTATATACTGCAAAATATTCTAAGTTAAATGCGTGAAGCATCATTTCAACATAAATGGTTGTTATCTGCAAACTGAAGTCTCTAATCTATACAAAAGAGATCACTCATGAAACAAAAAAGGAAAAAGAAAAGTGGAAGCACACATACTGATGAGCAGAGATCTATTCACAAAACAATGGTAACACCTCTAGCTCCATGAACATAAGAAGGATGAGCAGCTTCTTGATCTCTCTCAAACTGTTGCACATGTCTCGTTGCATCAAACTTCTCTCCATCTCCCCAAAGAGCATAAGCTTCTTCTCCATGAGCAGCATCGTCTCCAATACCAAGCTCTTCCTCAGCCATTCTCAATGGTATGAATACCCTAATAGCTAAGAGTATGAGAGTTGTCGACACTACGTTCCAGACAGCAACAAAAGCAGCTCCAGCCAACTGTTTCAGAAATTGTTTTCCACCATTTCCGCCATAGAAAGCTCCATTGGTGTTTGGAACAGGGAGTGTCAAGACGCATAGGTCAGGATGTGCAAACAAACCTGTCATTAATCCACCTAGTAATCCAGCCACTGCGTGTGTGTAGAATACTGCTAATGTATCATCCACCTGTTGAAGGAGATGAGATTTCTTGTGAAGGATCATCATGGAGGCCCACGGAACTGTTCCTGATACTATTCCAACTATTATAGCTGCCCATGTTTGGATCAATCCTGCAACATAGATCTTTCATTTGTGAGTATAAATAATAAATGTAATATTTGTTCTGTCTGACCTAGCCTGGCCATAAAAACAGCAACCGAAAAACCAAACCAAACTCAACTGAAAACAAATATTCAGTTCAGTTTCGGTTCCAAGTATAAAATTGTTCAGATCCAATATTAAGGTCACTTCGGTTTTTGGTAATCCGAAAACCAAAAATAACCAAATACGAACCAAAACTATATGTACGAACCATCTACAAACTATTAGACACATATTTCAAACAGAAGAATGAGACCTGCTCCGGGAGTGACACCAGCGAGACCAGTGACCATGCCTTGAATGGCTCCAATGACAGAAGGTTTACCAAAGAAGATGACATCAAGTGAGGTCCATACAAGGAGGCTTGTGGCAGCAGAGAGGTTGGTGTTGAGCACTGCGATTGCGGAGGTTAAGTTAGCTGCGTAAGGAGCACCACCGTTAAAACCTGACCAACCCATCCAAAGAAGACCAGCTCCGGCGAGCATTAAAAGAACATTGTTCGGTGGGAATCTTTCTCTGTCAGCCTTAGGCCTCGGTCCTACCTACATTAACATCATCATCATGTCCACTCATCGCAGTTAGTTTAACATGTTACGACTCTTATCTCAACTAGCTTCGTGTTTGCTTTTTAACTAAGCTCGTTTCTTTTTTTGCATAATTTTATATTTTTATAATGTAGAAGTAGAATATTATGTTGTCGTCATGTGGAATTGACTTGACTTTTGACCATTTCGACAAAATGAAGAATACAAAAAATTTAACTAATTAGTTTTTATTTAAACAAAATTCGAAATCTAATTTACCAACAAATTTCATGAATTACATAAAATGTTTTTATTTTTCAAACATGTAATAATTATATATTATAGGAAAAAGATATTTTCACAGCAATATATAAAATAATATTTTTTTATTAATAATATGATTAACTCTTATCTAATTAAATTAGCCGAGTTGCATACTTTGTTATATCAAGATCGTGTTGTCAAATCCTAAATTGATTTAGTTAATTTACATATACGTACGTAATCATAACCAAAGAGAAAGCAAAAACAAAACTTGACAATAGAGGACCAATCTACATAAATATTACATAGAATTTTGTCGAGTCCATGACTATGTCATCTATCGTTTACCGTACATTATTAAAATTCAATGATTTCAACAAACATCAATATCTGTCGATTCCATGATTATTTCTTTTTCAATCTGAGAATTTAATTCCAGCTTATTACCCCAAATTAAACAAAGTAATCTCTTGTAATTTTAATATTCAGTAGCCAATTAAAAAAAAATGGACCTAATGTAATAAAAACGATGTTGTGTAAGTATTTGGTAGTAATAAAAGGAATAATATATATTGGAGAAATAACGTACCCAATAAGCGGCGACGAATCCGGCAACACCGGAGGATAAATGAATAACATAACCACCGGAATAATCAATAACTCCCCAATGATACAAAAAACCACCGCCCCATAAACTATAAGCTCCAACTGTGTAGCTAAAGATCAACCACAATGGCACTCTCTCTCTC